>PVJO010002859.1:0-134083 GCA_004026905.1 Hystrix cristata | reverse complement strand
AGTCCTCAAAGTCAGCCACCATCAAGGTGAGCTCAAAGCTTTTAATGACGATTTAAAAGCAAGCCATGTCCTGTTTCAGCTGAATGTTAGAGCAGAGTTCTGGACATGAAAAAAATGGGTTCTCTCCATCTTTCTGCTTGTCTCCTCCAGGGAACGTGAAACCACAATCTTGTAGGCACTGGGGACACCCAACAGTGACAGGTGGACGGCTGCCCAAGTCACCTACTCTGGACACACGAGGCTTCAAGAAGGGCTACAAACAGCAGGCTATTGGACAGTTCCAGTTACCAATGACTACTTGGTGTACCATAATCTTATCAAATTCATAATCTTATCCAATTGTAAATCCCTAGTTTGGGACTTTAAATGATTCGATTCCTCTATATATTTTACCTAATAGTTTCAGGGACTTGTTACTCCACTACTTCAGTCAGTACTTTAGTGTGTAGCATAAGGAACATTTACTGTTAAGAGCACCGACTGTGACACAAGACTCCCTGGGTTCTTGTTTTCTTTTCCTCTCCCTTCAATTCTTGATTCTGCTACTGATGGTGTCAGTTTGAACAAATCACTCAATTTCTTCATGTTTCAGTTTTCTCATCTGTGAAATGGGTGATACTAGTAATTAGTTCATGAGGGCATCTTGAGGATTAAATTGATATATGAAGTGCTTAGGACAGTGTCTGGCACATCAGTAAATGTTGTCATAAATGTGGGCACTTAGAACTGTCAAGCACCATTTCCCAAGGTTTTGTGTTACTCACTCTATCTCCGTATTTACCACTGTATCTTGGTATTAAGAAAGGACTATGATAGAACAAAATGAATCTCGAATGCTTCATTTAACTTGGAAATGGGCAACACGCAGACACCAAGCCTGGATTTTGGGGGTCCTATGCAAGAGAAGTTTCGGGGTTTATCACACCACAAATTACGAGCCTAACATGCCAGATCCTGTGATCTGATGAGGAAAGAGATTGAGTTTTTGCTCTCGACTACTTATTTAAGCTGATTTAGATTTCTTATCTGAATAAAGAAGTAGTATCTGATTCAAGAAGGGTTTTTTGGTGTTTTGTTTTGTTTTTTTGGTGCTGGGGATCGAACTCAGGGCCTTGTGTTTGCAAGGCAAACACTCTAACCACTGAGCTAAATCCCCAGCCCCAAGGAGTTATTTGATGAGAATTAAATAAGACAATGTGTTTTAAATGGACTACAAGTATCCAGTAAATGTTACAATTTCTCTCCCTAGGAGGAATATAAAGATTCCCCCACAGGGTAGCTTCGCCAAGGCCAGTCTGCAGATTCTCTCTACCACTGAGGAATTTCCTATTGAACAACAGAGAGGCGCAGGGGGTTGACACTACTCCAACAGAGGGGATGGTAGTCAGCAGCCTGGTGGCACTGGGTGGGCCCGAGATGGCAGTGGAATAAAACCCAGGCCTCGGGCTCCAGGACCTAGCCCAGGGTTCAGAGCTGGCTGTTCCCTGACTCTGGGAAGTCCGTTAATAACTCCGGGTTAATAACCTGCTAGAACTTTCAATTCTAACAGCACTTGAATCTGACACGCCCTGGATCCATCACCATTTGTCTCCCGGCGTGGTCAGGAACCGAGTCACCTCCTTTAAATTGGGGACAGCGCTCCCTAACTCACAATGGTTGCTTAGAGTAATATTTTATTAAATAAAATGACTGCTATTAATGTAACTGGTGGAAATGACCCTCTGCTGCAAAAATTCGACATACGATTCTTCATTTCACTTTTGGAGCGGCAGAAATCAGGTTACCTCCCTAAGCCCGCATTTTCTGTCAGGAGAATTTATCCCACCAGCTGATAGGCACAGCGCTCCACGTCACCTTTCTTTTAAAAGACAAGGGCTGAGGGGTTGGGGATTTAGCTCAGTGGTAGAGTGCTTGCCTGGTAAACTGAAGGCCAAGTTCCATCCCCAGCACCACCCAAAAAAAAAAAAAAAAAAGACACGTGCTGAAGCCCCGCCCACTACGGAAAGCGAAGGGGCCCTGCTGCCCCGCCCGTTCACGGGTTTCTTCTGCCAGACCTTACCATTCGCCGACCCCCGGGCAGCTAATGCTAAAGGTGAGGGCGCGGGGCAATGAGAGGACCGGCGGTGGGAGGATGTGGTCTTAAGGGACGATCTAGGGAGGAAGGGGCACTGCGCCCCGCCGCGTCCCTGGAAGGTCAGGGCCACGCCGTCCTGCCGGGCGGAGGGTAGCGAGGCACCCCAATCCTGCTGCGGGGCGGGGTCCGGCCAGGCCGTAAAGCCGCTTTCCGGCCCAGGTCGCCACAGCAGCTTCTCGGAGCCGCGAGACCTAAACCCGGCTCTGGCCCTACAGAACACTCTTCCTTCTGCCCCACCCCGCCATTCCCGCCCACCTCCGGGCACGCAGCGCACGCACGCACACGGCTGACGCACGCAGTGCGTCCCCGCGTCCCGTCGGAGGGGCGGGGCACCTGGCCGCGTGGTTGGCTGGCTCCGCCCGGAAGCGCTCTCTGACCCTGGGCGCCTGGACGTGTCAGGTCTCCGGGTGGAGGGGCTCCCCTCCGAAAGTCTGCTAAACGCATTTTGCTTGCTGCCTGCTCCCGCCGGAGGAATCCTTAGTGGGGAGGTCGAGAAGAGACTGGAACTTCTTTTCCTCCATTTATCATTTAGTACGTTCCGTGGCATTAGATTCCTGAAAGAAGTAAAATAAGTTTTCTTACTGAAAAGCCAGTTTCAAGTACTAAGAAAGGCTTCAGTTAAAAAAAAAATAGAGGGTGGGTGAGAGAGTATGGAAAACCAACTACTATTTATTGTGCCGGGCTAAACGCTAATGAGTAAATCACATCTTTTCGCGGCTTCATAGTGAGGAGCAGCGATAATAAAATAATCACAAAATGATAATTGTGGTAAGTGCTGTAAGGGAGGGATAAACCGGACTACGGAGTCATTTCATGTTGGGCTCAATAGGCAAATGAGGGTTGAAAAGGAGGGCGATCTGGCTTAGTCTGAGAGGTAATCAAAAGAATTCTTTGAGACTGAGAGCAGAAGCAATAAAGTTTCATATCCTAAGCCAAGGGAAAGAGTATTTAAATTGCAAAGCCAGTGTGGAGAGGTGAGGAGGACGCTTTGACCGGGTAAAGATGTTAAGTATTAACCTACGGGCAGCTTTAAACTGGGAAACAGGACCTGCGTGTGTTCACAGCAAAGCAGTAGGGAAAACTGGTTATAGGGTCCAGTGAGAGAGGAATGATCTTAAACAAGAGGCGGGCAGTGCATATGGAGAGAGGTGGGTGGATCTGAGTGGAGTCTAGGAAATTAAAGTTGATGACACTGTCCGATTGGGTGTGAAAGTGAGGGCAATGGGAATGTGGAAGGGAACCTTGTCTCCTGAGGGACAGTCTTGGAGGAATTAAGATAGGGTGTCTGGAAGAGGACCTGGCATAAAAGATTAATTTACAGGAGTAAGTTCAATTTTTAGTGCTGAGTCTTTACCTTTGGGTTTACAAGCTTCTTTTAAAAATATATATTTTCTGCACGATTATTATTTCAATTTTTTTTTGGCCAGGTAGGGGAGGGAGGCAGTGCTGGCGATTGAACTCAGGGCCTTGTGCTTGCTAGGCAAGTGCTGTACCACTTGAGCTAAATCCCTGACTCCTGTTATTTCAATTTTGTAGCTAAAGAAATGTAGTTAGGTAATTGGCCAAATATATATGGGCTTTTTTCAGTGTCTAAATTTGAACTCTAGCTTTATACAGCTCATCCTTATTACGGAGAGTACTTTGTGTACCTTACTGAAGAGCAAAAGAAGAGACAAAGGAGGGTAGCAGGAAATCTCAGTAGCCATCGAGCAGTCCTCAGCCAGCACCACCCAGGCTAGAATAGGGCATGTGGGACATTTTGTAGGCAGATGCAAGAACCTTTCATGCTTCCTTTGGGAGATAGGAGAGAGAGTAAGAGTGATAGGAATTTGGCAAAATTATTTCACAAGTACTTAGTTTACTAGAATCTATGTAACCTTGTTCCACCCTCCCTGGAATGAATAGATATCAGTTTGAGCATGTGTAGATCACCCATATGGCAAAGAAGAGCAACAAATGAACAAATAATAGAAATTATTTTCATCTCTTCAGTCCGCATAGTTTCAAAAAGCTTGTAAGCAGTTTAACCTGTAACAGGATGGGACTTTCCATCCCCTCATCTCTTATGATTATATGTACTAATTCACATGTTTAAATTATGTTCCAGGGGGGCTGGGGATTTAGCTCAGTGGTTAGAGTGCTTGCCTAGCAAGCGCAAGGCCCTGAGTTCGATCCCCGGCACCAAAAAAAAAAAAAAAATTATGTTCCAGGAAGTTTTCTTACAAATAGATAATTAGTATCTCATGAAGAATATAAAATAATGTAAGTAAAATGCAACTACGCTTTGGGGCTATAATCTTTTAGTTACTTTTTTAAGGTATAGGAATGTTCATGGTGACTAATTTTTATGAATCAAAAGTGAGAAAAGCCACATGTTTATTAATAGGAAACTAGATTTTAAAACAGCAGCATATTCTTATATCAGGATAGTTCTCAAAAATAAAAAGGAACAAACTAATGACACAACAGGAATGAATCTTAGAAACATTATGCTGAAATGCCTTACAACAGAGTCACATACTGTTTAATTTCATTCGTATGAATTATTAAATTATAATAGAAAAAAATCACAACTGTGGTTGTATTAGGTGGGGATGGAAATTCACTTGGAAGAGGTATGAGGGGATTTTTGCATTGTGCTGATCATGTACATATTGAAAGACATTTTGGTTACAGAGGTGTATATACTTGTCAAAACTAGTCAGCAAAATGACATCCTTAAGATTTGTACATCTCATTGTAAATTTTGCCTCAAAAGAAGAAAGTTTTAAACAAGTATTGAACTCTAGTTAGTGTTATGCATGCTAAAGTATTTGAGGATGAAATATACTAATGTCTGTAATTTACCTTCAACAAAACATAAAGGAATGAAAAGAGGAATAAATATATAGCTAGATGAAGCAGGAGTAATGACATGTTAATTATGGAATCTAGGTAATAGATACTGGGATTTTTATTGTAGTCTTTCATCTTTTCTGTATGTTTCAGTATTTACATAATAAAACGTTGGGAGAAATAATCCTCCAAGGAATACTGCTCATTTTAGACAACTGAAAGCTACTATGAAAATATAAACAACATAATCGTAAGCTTACCTGAAATACACAGATACTGTATTTCCCCAAAAGTAAGGCCTAACTGTAAAACAAGCCCGTGCCTGATTTTTTTCCAGGATCATTCCAAGATAAGCCCACAAATAAGCCGCAGTTAAGATTATCAGCCAGATGGACTCATTTAGTATGTCCATTGCGGCACATGATGTATTGAATTATAAAGTTATAACTAAATAGAAACAAGTAACTTATTGACATTAATATTTAAATTAAATGATAATATAAGTTATAATTAAGTATTTACAAATACCCAAGCAAGCACCTTTGAACAAGAGGTAAATGTATATGTAAAGAGACAAATTTGAGACTTGTGGCCAAATGACCAATTGGAATATAGACACAAGGCATGAATAGTTCATGCACTTGATGAATGGATGTGGCTGTGTCTGATACAAATCTTCTTATTCAGTATGTTGTGTGTCGTAACAGACATACTGAATATACCCTTGTGAGATAAACGTTTTTCTGAATTTTGGTGCCGTAATTTTTTGTCACTTTTGTGTGTACCATCATTCCTTGTCATCTGTTTTGTTGCTACTCCTGTCTCCTAAGTCTTGAATTAACACTTGATTTAGTGGAAACTTTGTGAAGCCAGTCTGCAGGAAGTCATGACTTGGGTGAAGAATTCATGGGATAAAATCACTGACGGCTATGTTGCCGCTGCACTAGGAGCAGGCTGTACAGACAGGAAGTGCTCATTTAAGGGGAGCTCTACTGCTGGACATGAGATTGGGGCCAGGGGTTCTACAGGAAATGGAGTTGCAAGAAATTCAGGCCAGAATTTGGGGTTTGGAGAGTTATGATGATATTTCAGAAGATGATGATATGACTATTTGAATAAATATAGATTGTTGTACATGAAAAAATAACATATCCTGACAATAAGGCCTATTGCACCTTTTGGAGCAAAAATTAATCTAAGACCCAGTCTTTTGGGAAAATATGGTAGATGCATACTTATTTCATCATTTCTCACTTTGTAGCCTAATATCATTTCAGTTTCTTCTTGGGCACGTGTATCAGACATTAAAATTACTTTGTATCATGTGCCTTTGAAATAATAAAGTTGACTTTTTTGTATATCATTCTAGGAGTTAATGATGGTGATGCTTAAAACGTGTCCTTATTCGTCTTGGAGTGTCTCACTGATGCAATCTCAAGTAAATAAGGAAAAATAAAAAGATACTATGTGTTTCTTCCGTGTGGAGTCAGCTGTGAATTGAAAGCAGACTCATGCTGCACAGCATGATTTCCATAAAGTCTTTGCAATCAGCAGATCAGAAATGGACATCATACTATAAAATCATGCTTTGTAAGTAATTGACTTTAAGATGTTTGGGTTTTAGAATATTATGGCTATCTCAGTTTAGTTGTGGTAGTAAGAGTGCAGCAACAAATGCATCAATATGGCTATAAGAACATAAGCATCTTTATTTTTATTTGGACCACTGGTCTTTCCGTCCTACTACTGATCTGACCGAGGGATCCAAGATGATTCGTGACTTACTATTTCATGTCAACTTTTAAAAAGTAACAGTAATTTCAGATGTCTCAGGTGAACCCACCCTTGTACCCACTTATGTGTTATTATTCATTCTCTAAAATGTCTTGCTTTTTCCTGTCCTGACCTCCTAGTTCTTCACAGGAGAGGAGAGAGGAAACATCTGTGTGTTGAAAGCATCCCCAGATGATATCGACAGGCCTCTGGTTTCTGAGAAACACTACTTTAATATTGACATGTTGACTTTCAGTTGTTAATTAGCAAAACACTGAGTTCTGCTTCAGACAAACCATTAGCATTTAAGGTGGCGAGGCACTTTTAGGCTTTGGTTTGGTGAAAATTGAAGAAATAAAGGCAACATACATTACAAAAGTTCAGAATTTTAAGTTTGTGAAGTCCTGGCTTTTAGGTTACTTAGACGTAGGCTTGAAACTAATGAAGAGAATGTATTTTTTAAGATGCACAAAACCAGAACACAGTTTATTAGATTACAGTAAAATACAGAATTTACAGACTCAGTTAAACATGTTGGTGTGGCTGGTGAACTTTTTTGTACTTCAGATTGTTGATTGTTGAACTTTAATTGGAAAAAATTTAAACATACAAAAAAGTCGAAAGACTAATAACGGAACACCCTGTAACCAGATTGAGCCCATGTTGCCATAATTGCATTGTCTAACTTTTTATTTCCTGCTGAACTATTTTAAAGTAAGTGACAGATACCACTGGGCATGGTAGTGCCTGCCTATAATCCGAACAGTTGGGAGGCTGAGGCAGGAGGCTCACCATGAGTTCAAGGTCAGCCTGAGCTACATAGTGAAGTTTAAGACCAACCTGAACTACATAGCAAAACCCTGTCTCAAACCAAACAAACAAACAAAGTGTATATATATATATGCACAAAGAAAGTGACATGTCATGATACTAAGTATTTCAGCATTCATTTCCTAAAAACTTCCACATTAAGAAAATTAACAGCATTTCTCTAATACCTCATCTATGTTCCATTTCCTTCCTGTATCCCCGATGTGTCTTTTTAACTGCCTTTTTTCCAAACACATTGCATGTTATTATTATGTCTCTCAGTCTTTTTATTGAAGAATAGCCTGCCCCTTCCCTTCTCACTCACAGTGATTCAACCTTGTTTAAGACGTCAAGCCAGCTGTCCTGTCCCACAGTCTGGACATGTGGGATGTACCTTGTGGGGTCCTCTGTGTGTTCCTTTCTGACTCTGGCCTACTGCCCCTGGAAACGGAGCGTGAGCTATACACCTCACAAACTCCATGTAGCTTCACAGTAGGGGGCAAGCACCAGGGCATCAGGTTGTCCCACCACTGGGGATGCTAAGTCTGACTTTTTGAGGATGCCCAGTGCTGACGGCCAGCTTTCTCCTTGGCAGGGTGTCTTTTATCTTTCCATCTGGAAGTAGTCCATGTGGAATCCTTTGGCATTAGCTTTCTGCTAATTGAGGTTTTTTTTTTTTTTTTTTTTTTGCGTCTTTGTTGCCTAAATCAGTGATTTCTTGGGGGCAGGTTTCTAATTACATTTCTTCTCCCTTTACTAGTCATCTTTCTCCTCTAAAGAAGAGCCTTTTCTTTATCAACAGCGGATGAGTGCAGTTCTTCCTAGGAAGGTATCACAAATGCCCACTTCTTAGTTAATTATCAATTTACCAGTTTCCAGAGTAAGGAATCAGGGTGTATTTGTCATGTGCAGTTTTGGCAAATTATCAATTTCCTAGATTTTTTGCATATTCAGTGTGTTGAAATGAATTACAGTCATTTTTCCATAATACTTAAATTATACTACATTTGACCAGTGGGAGTCCGTTCATGCTGCCAAACTATAAATCACAAATCAACAAAGTTATAATGCTGTCAGGGAGATCTGAAAATTTAAATACCTGCTAATATAAAGGAAGGATTATTGGGGCTGGGGATTTAGCTCAGTGATTAGAGTGCTTGCCTTGTAAGCACAAGGCCCTGAGTTCGATTCCCAGCACCAAAAAATAATAAATAAATAAATAAAAGAAGGATTATTAATTGGGGTAATGTTATTGTAATTATTGAAAACATAAAAGAGCATCTCTTAGAGATATACGCTGAAGAGCACCTCTTAGAGATATACACTAAAGTATTTACTGATGATCTAGGATTTACTTTGAAATAGGTAGTGGATGGTGGTAGGTGAGGAGATGAACCAAGTTTGGCTGTGTGCTGTTTGTTACACTAGTCTCTCCATACAAGTTTGAAATTTTTCCTAATAAAAATTCTAAAGTTACAAATTTATGTAATTTGCAACTCAAACTTAACATTACAGGTATTTTCTTAAGTTTGTTTTTATGTACAAGGACCTGTTTTGAAGAAACGTGTGTATTTTTAACTTTGCTGATTCAAACCCAACATTTAGCTGGCCTTAAAGCTTAATTGCAGTGCACTGCTTTGTCTACTGTAGAAGTTCAGAAAGTAAATTAAAAGCTTTTTTGAATCTAAAATTAAATTTGAGTAATGGTAAAGAACTTTGAAAAAGCATAGTTTGAGTATTTCTCTATTCCTTTCCTCTCATTTTGCAAAGTGTTTTCAAAACTTTTAAAAATTCTACATCTTTTTTCTTACATAGTCTTTATTGCAAATATAAAAATTATACTTTCTTTTCATAAAAAATTTGAAAAATAATGAGAATTAGGAAGAATGGGGAGAATTATTTTGTCTTTTATATCAAATAACCAGGGTTTTCATAAATTTCTTTCCATCTTTTTCATGTGTCTAGTTTTTGGGTTGGTTTTTTTTTTTTTTTTTTGGCACACATATTCTTGGAAAAATACCCTACATTTTGAAATATTTTCCATTTTAATATGTTGGTAATTGGTTAAATAGAACACAGTAGCTTTGCTCCATGATGCTATGGGAGAAAAAGACACTTAATATTTAAATAATTGGTAAATATTTAGTGACATAACTTTGCATGTGACAACTTCTGTGTCCTTGTTGTGGATGGAGACTTTGGGAAGAAACCAGACTGATTTTGATGTGAAGTTTGCTGGGTGTATAAATCCCGTAAGGTTCACGAGCGTCTAGCACCATGGTACTCAGAGAGCACCTTGGGAAATCTGGGACTTGAGCTGCTGCTATTTGGGTGACGATACATGAGAAAACGCTCTTCTCTGAGCACTTGAGATTTTTGTGTGTTTTTTGGTTTGGGGCAGCTGTGTTTCGATCTTTATGTGGGTGCTGCAGATGTCCGTGGTCCCCCACCCCATGCTGTCAGGAGGTGGGGAGTCTTTAAGAGGCGGGGCCTAATGGGGTCCATGGTCACGTGGTCACTGAGGCACGCCTTGAAGGCAGTGGTGGGACCATCTCTCCCTGGCTCAGCTCTGTCATGTGCTCTCACCATAATACACTGTCTCACCCCAGAAGCAAAAGCAATGGGCCAGTAGATCAAGGGCTGAAGACTTCAAAACTGTGAGCCAAAATAAACCTTTCTTTTGACTCAAGGTCTCGCTGTGTAGTTCAGGCTGCCCTTGAACTCACTGTGTATCCCAGACCAGCCTCAGATTCACAGCGATCCACTTGCCTCAGCCTCCCAAGTGTTGGGATTACAGGCCTGCACCACTACCCAGCTTCAGAATAAACCTTTAAATTGGTTCTCTCAGGTATTTGAGAAAGCTGACAAGACAGGGTCTTCATCAACAAATAGCTGACTTTTTATTCAATAGGAAGTATCTCAGCTCTTTGAAATCCAGTTCACTCCCATATCAGAGCACCTACGGCTGCAGTCCCCAACTAACTGATGACTGTTACCACATTTCATTCACTGTGAAGAAACATCTGGCCTCAGAACCTCAGAAAAGCCGGTAGACATGAGAAGTGACCCAGATGTGGTGGCGCACCCCTGTAATCCCAGCACACTGGGAGGCTGAGGCAAGAGGACTGACAGTTTGGGCCCAGCCAGGGCAACTTATTGATGACGTAGTGAGACACTGTCTCAAAAAATTTTAAAAAGTAGGAGGGGTGGCAGTGTTGCTCAGTGTGAAGGCCTTGGGTTCAATCCCTAGTGCCACAAAAAAATTTTAAAGAAGAGAGGGGGAAAAAAAGCAAAAGAAATATGTAGAGTGCAGCTTGCCAGTGTGTGTATGCTGATAGGAGTGGCACATCAGAAGGCACAGAGGTCAAGGGCTGGCAGGCACTGTCCTGCCTCTGCGGCCATGTCCTGGAGCCACGCGTCACTCAGCCAAGGCGTGTGGAACCAGACGCTTGGCTGTAATGTTGGGAACCGCAGCCAGGAACAAAAAGGACAAATCCATTTTCTCTTGAGCCTTGCATTCTAGTGAGCAGAGATCATGAATGTATATGCAAATAAATGTACAACATGTCACAGTGATAAATGCAGCAGAGTTTTTTAAATAGCCAGGTAGTAGATGTGAAAATGAAGGCGTGAGAGGTCAGGAGAGCACACATCACCGGGGTGACATTTGAGCAGAGACCTGAAGTAAATGAACCACAGGGCTAAGTAAACACATCTCATTGATTTATGTATTTTTTTTACTTGGTTCTGGGGATCAAACTGAGGGCCTCCAGCATGCATTATTTGCCCAGTCCCGACACGCATTTTGAAGGGATCACTGTGCGCCACTGTGGTGATCAAGTCTGGGGCCAAGGCAAGAGCAGGGAGACTAGTAGGATGCTTCCTGTGACCTGGGTGTGGGGTGATGGTGGTTTCTGAGGAGGGCACTGCAGTGGAGGTGGAGAGAACGGTCGGGTCCTGGATCCATTCTGCAGGCTGAGGGAAGAGGTCCAGGATGTGTTTGTTTTCTTTGGCATGAGCAGCCATCAGGGTGTGTCACCATTCTGAGGTCAAGAATTGCATTTTGGAAGTGTTGATGATTGCTCATCTAAGTGGAGGTGTTGATTAGGCAGTTAATTCTACAAGTTTGGAGCTCAGGAGAGACATTTGGGACCGGAGCTGTAAATGCGTCAAGTGTTATCAAGCTAGCTAAGGAGGGAAGTGAGAATATGCATGTCCATCACTTTCTGTTCAGTTTACAGTATTTTTTTTCATGTCACTCACCAACATGAGTGAGCAACAGGAGGCTCATGGATTATTCAGCCCAGGGAGATCCTAACCCAACCCTAAAGGCATTTCCAGTTTTAAACACCCCAGGTGATTTGCATGCAGGCAGCATATGACTGGTCTTTGAGAAGTGCCGCTTAAGCCACCTCTTCCTGTCCTCCATCAGTTTCACAAGTCACACCTCTACTTCTCTGATTCTCCAGTGTGTATCAGTCTGCTGGATGAGATGAATGGGTCAGCTCCTTCAACCTTTTGTCTGAGGTTTACCAAACATGTGACTGGAAGGAGAAACACGCTGCGATAGAGAAGCAATTAAAACCTCAAAGTGCGGTTTTAAAAGTGTTTAAAATTCAATCTCATATTATAAAGTAAAAGTCATATCATTATCTATGTCTAATGCTTAGTTACCATTTGTTAGTAATGCTTGCCTCATCCAGTTAATGATCTTAACGATTCAGAAGTTGGCACCTTGATCGGTGTCAGGGTATTTCCTTCTGACAGCCTCTGTTCTTGCAGGGGTCAGCTTCCTCCTGCAAGAATGGAGAATTCTCCTTCCCATAATGGTGTTCTCATCAGATGTGCTGATAAATCACTCACAGTTAATTACATTGGAAGCTTAGGAATCAGTATGTGTGAATCAGTAGGCATTTTTTATATTGTATCCTCATATATAAGCCCTCACAATGATCTTTGCTTCTAGAGTTAAGACTGTAAGATCCAGGGGGAAAGCAGTCAAATGAGACAGTAAGTATGGGAGGGAAAAAAACTGAAAACCGAAACACTGTGCAATGCTGATTTATTCTGATAAGCTTCCTGGTGTAAACTCCACACACAGGTTGGGTAATCCTGAGAACAGCATTCCCATAACATCTGCAGATGACAGCCTCGTGTGTGCCTTGCCATGAACCTAGCCAGCCATGGAATAAGTGATTGAATCTTAACAAACTTCATCATTACTGTCTTAGGATGGCTGCTTTTCTTCTAAAGAGATTAACACTGCAAACCATAAAGACTGAAAATAACTGCATCAGATGTTTTGGTAAACACATGGTACAAAAGACAGCCCCAGCGCAGTTGCGCCCGGCTGCTTCAGCCCCAAGCCTGCCCTCCCTAATCCAGGCAGAGTGTTTCAGTACCGCCGAAGACACCAAGGATGACAGGAAGAAGAAAACAAATGGTGGGACTTTGACTAACATTGGAAGGAAAATTCACGCACGAATTATTCGGGTCTTTGACGAGAAGGGCAATGATTTGGGAAACATGCACCGGGCAGACGTGATCCGACTCATGGACGAGCGAGGCCTGAGGCTGGTGCAGCGGAGCGCCAGCGCAGAGCCCCCGGAGTACCAGCTCATGACGGGCATGCAGATCCACCAGGAGCGCCTGAGACTCCGGGAGCAGGAGAAGGCCAAACCCAAAACTGGTGAGTATTTTACTGCCAGCTCCCTGAATCCTTTACGATGACAAACAATTTAAGTTCTGGCACGTTACGAGGGGCTGTAACAACAGGGAAGGGGAAACTGGGAAAGTCAACATTCATGGCTTCACCAGTGTTCCCAGTGTCCGTTTCCTTCCTCATCCCTCCTTTATTTCCATTCTTTTTTGTTTCATTTTTCCCTGATACCCTGTTTCCATTGTGTCTCCCTTTCAACCCGTGTAAAATGAGAAACAAGGCAAAAAACCAGCTTTTCTTCCCTGGGCCTGTGGTGTTGTGTCCAAATGTCGAGGCAAGCAGAGTAGCTGATGGGTGGAATGAAATGATTCAGAAGAGGGTTTCAAGTTTCTCGTGGTCATGGAGATCGCACTGAGCTCCATCCTCAGTCCTTTGAGAGAGGGTCTTGCTAAATTGTCCAGGCGGGGCTCCTACTTGTGGTCTTCCATCCTGAGCCGCTCAGAGTGCTGGGATTGCAAGTGTGCACCCTGGAAGGATTTACAGAGCACCTCTGAGCCCAGGTATTGTGCTGAAGTGGCTCATTTGCATATTTGGCCAGTCACCTTCCCAGACACTTTCACTGAATTCTTGAGGAAGCCATGAATGAATATTAAGTGAAGTTGTATTTGTTTTTCATGGCTCCTAAAAAGTGCTGATCATTATAGAAGATTGTTCAGTGGGAAGAGTGCTGGGACAGGAATCAGGAGACCGGTCCCCACCCAGCTGTCAAGAGGTTGTATCCTTGAGAAAAGCACATTACCTGGCTTAGTTTTGTTTTGCTTTTGTTTGTTTCTGTGGTACTGGGGATTGAAATCAGAATCTTCACACTGAGCTACATACTCAGCCCTTTCGTTTTTTATTTTGAGACAGGGTCTCACTAAGTTACTGAGTTGCCGAGGCTGGGGTCAAATTTGTAATCCTCCTGCCTCAGCCCCCAGAGGGCAGGATTACAGGCAAGTGTCAGCAAGCCTAGCTCTTCTGTAATGCCACATGTAACAGGCATATTAGCTGGAAAACAAATATTCAGAAGAAACCAACCAGGTGGGATTAAGGACACCAAACTATGTCACATTTAAAAAAAAAAATAACATTGAACAACCTGGAAAAGTTGGAGAGCCAGCGTGTTGTAGGAATTACTTTGTTTTGATGAAGCTTCAGGACCTCCTGAAAGGAGCTATGGTAAAGCAAAGTGGTATTAAAAACATGCTAGGCACAGTGGTGCACACCCGTAAGCCCAGTACTCTGGGAGGCTGAAGCAGGAGCATGATAAATTTAAACCCAGCCTGAGCAACTTAGTGACATAGTAAGACGCTGTCTCAAAAATAAAAAGGGTTGGAGATATAGCTCAGAGTGAAAGCCCTGGATTCAATCCCAAGTACCACCAAAAAAAAAAAAAAAGTTAACATGGTTGCACTTTAAGATCTATAAACTATTAGAGAAAAGATAAAGTCCCTTCCACTCCTTACTGCTGTCGTCAGTCTTCCCCTCCTGGTGGTCCCTGCTCACTCGCATGGATTCCATGTGTAGGTCCAGTCAATGTTGTAAACTGTCAACACAGATACATTCATGAACAGTACAGATTTTGTGTGTAAAAAAGAAATGGCACACCATTGTTTCTAGATCTATCCATTATACATATAATAGCTGTAGCTAATTTATTGTAATTGCCATGTGACATCTCATCGAAAGATTGTTTCAAATTTGTTAACCCATTTTCATGACACTGGGCTTGTTCCCAGTTTTTCATTATCATGAATGGTTGTGCATCCTCTAGGTTCTGTGAGCCAAACGCGTCAAGTTGCTCTCAGCAGTGTGTGAAACTTCCTCCAGTACATTCTCACCCACCCTTGGTACTGTCCCACTGGTTTTTTTCATGCTAATGATGGGAAACCATTGCTTATTGTTTTAATGTATTTCCTTAAGCCATCTGAATTTTTTTCTGAGTTGCCTATTCATGTTCCTTTACTTTTCTTGCATGATTGTTCTTCCTGGTTTATAGTTCTGTTGTGTATGATGCAAGAACCTTATTGTACTTTAAATACCCTTGCCTGGCAGGTAAAAAATTGGTATTTTATGTCTCTCACATTAAAAAAGCAGCTACTGGTTTCAGATACTGAAAGTGAGAGGACCATCAGGGGCCCTATACAACCAGAGATCTTCCAAGCTGGGGGAAATTCAGTCTCAAAGGAGACTCTCGAGTAGTCCTAGCACCAGATCTCGCTGTCTCAAACCAGGACCAACTGTGACAAAGGAACTGACCTTTTCTTCAAATATTGGACAACATGACTTGGACACAAAGAGTAAACAAATTCAACACTGGATCGAGAAAAAATACCAGGTGCAAATTACCATAAAGAAGGGGAAAAAGACAGATGAGCCAGAAAATAAAATGGTAAGTAAAACCAAGCATGAGCACCTGCTTTTTGGTTTTCTGATATAAAAATACAATTGTTAAGAAATGTGGAAAAATTAAAGGCAAAGATAAGTGACTGGTAATTCTACCACCCAGTAATGATAACTTGCTTCTCAAATTTACTTTTCAAAATGAAGCATACTTGATACCCAAGGTGCTTCTATTATGGCATATTTTGCTGTATGAAAACCGCTTGACAATGTAAAAGTTATATTCTATTTTACAAATTGTAGAATATCTAACCTTTAGAACAGGAAAACTGAAAACTTCACAGATTCATCTTTTAGGTTGTCTCCTCTTTGAGTGCTTACGAGTAGCAGGCTGTTGGCTGCACTGTCTGCTAGAGGATGTGTCAGCTTACAATCCCAGAAGTTCACTGGCTGTGTATTCTGCTTCCAGAGTTGGGCGACTGTATCACCCACCCACCACAGGCAGCACTAGTGCAGTGGTCTTAACCCTGGCTCTGTGTTAGACTCACACAGGCTTCGGGCACAGCCCAGCTGATCAGGATTCTGGAACCCCGGGGGTCTATTATTTTAAAATACCTCAAATGATTCTGAGTGTCAGCACTGGGAACTGCACTGGGCTAAGTTTTCAGGATAAGGAAGGTACTCTATCAATACCCAAAACCTAGTGCTTGGTATTTGTTTTTGGGAGAAGGTAGTCGAGGGTCAAATGTAGCTTCTCAGTGCTGTGACAGTGTGCAGACTCGAGTTTGGTCACATGAGTTATTGTATAGACTTCAGTCACTTAACCAGACATCTGAATTGATCAGCCAGCCGCTTAAATGAGCAGCAATTCCAGGATGCTCTTTTCTGTCCATGTTCGAGGACTGATAACAGAAAGCACCACAGACACTGATTTGGACTGTTTCCCTTTTTTAGGAGGAAATATTTAATCAAATACTTCAGACAATGCCTGGAGTAGCCACCTTCTTATCCAGACCACAAGCTGTTAAAGGAGGAACAGCTTTAATGTGCGTTCTTCGTCACCTGAGCAAGAAGGAAGAGAAGGCACATGCAGACTCTCAAATCCAGAAAAGAGATGCTTCGAACAAAGAAAATGGCAGGGAATCAGATGTGGCGCACCCATGATTTTAATAAAGAAAAATAGGCTTCTAACCTATAATAAACTACTGGTCTGTCATCCTTCAGGGTCAGTTGGTGCCTTGCGGAGGGCGAGTGTTGCAGCTGTGGAGAGCACCCCGTCTTCCACACAGCTCTGCACCTCTCCATTTGTGGGCAAAGATGAGTCTTGCTCTTGTTTCTTTTTGGGAGGGATATATCCACTGAGGCGAGAGGCCAAACTCCGTTTTCCACGGGACGGTTTTACCTTTAGGAATAAGGGAGGCAGATAACCATAATTCAAAATCAGGTCCATTTGGGTTTTTACAACAGTCGTATGTTCTGACAAGGAAAAACTACTTTGCAGAGAGCCACTCTTCACCAGAGGGCAGACTCAGAGTGAGCAGGTGGAATATTCCAAACAGACTGCACCAGGGTTCGGGCAGTTTAGGTTTTAACACGAAAGCTGGACTGAGCAGTTTCAACTTACTTTGCGCTTCATTTTCTTCTTGTCGGGATCGTGCACAATGGTGTGCCTAGTCAGACTTTGCTAGGATGAAGGAAAAGAGAAATACTGTTCTTGAAAAACGCCGACACTGGTATCTAATTAACATGAGATCTCCATGAGTTGTAAATAAACTGTCAGCCTTCTCTGTTAGTGCTGTGACCCCCCTCGCCCAGAACTCGGGAAAGAATTCTCCAATTCCTAGTCCCAGCAGCTTTCACTGCCTCTGGAGGACCTTTGTCGGGAATGTAAACAATCCCAACCACATGCAGCTTCTCAGCTCTGTCCTAAGGGAGAGGCCTGCTGTAAAGGGGCTCTTCCAAGCTGAGCAGGTGCTTTTAACTGATCTAATGGTATTCCTGAACATGGTGGGAAACCTGCCTGACATCCCCGCTGACTATGACAAGTGCGACCACCATCAGGCCAGGTGTTGTCTATCCTGAGCCTCAGTTCTCTCTGCAGTCCCTGCTAATTCACAGGAAGAACCCACGAGACACCAGCCAGAGTGAGCCTACCAAATGCACAGGCCTCTCCACTACATGCCACCTTCTCCACTGACCCTGGGAACTGCGCTGGGACCCAGGCCACAGCCTCAAATTGTCTGGTCCCATGTCTCCTTGCAGCCCATTCTTCTCCCAGGTTTAAAAGGACACCCACGGCACCAACTCGCTCTCTGAGCAACAAGCGTAGCTATCAAGGCCAGTGGCCCTCCCACCTAGCACTTGTTAAAACAGAAGTCCTGGGCCCACCAGGACGAGGCTCCTGACTCAGGAGCGCCTGAGAATCTGCATTTACGGTGGGCTCCCAGGCTGGTGCCAATGCTTCTGGCTCAGGGCACACGCTTAAGAACCACTGGCCTCGGCAGGCCTGCAGGCTGCAGACTTAAGTGAAGACCCTCCCCAGCTGCAGCAAGAACGGGAGCCGCACCGGAGGGCGCAGGACTGCATGGGGCAGGCAGGGACACTTACTTTCATGGCAAACGTTTTACCGCAGCCAGCGTGTTCACACACAAATGGGCGCTGCTCCTCATGGAAGGAGAGAATGTGGCTCTGGAGATTGAACACAGTTGTGTAGGTCCGACCGCAGCCTTCTCTTGGACATCGACACACAGCCCTTTCTGGGGCGTGAGTTTTCATGTGCTGCTTAAGGTAATCTTTGCGCTTAAATGTTTTCTGGCATACTTCACACGTTATTTCCTCTGGGGGAGCGGACAGACAGAATTAACCCACTTCCCAAGTTATTACCAAGGAAAAACTCATACCGAGTGTGTAACACACCCATTGTCCAAAGTCTTACGACTAGATACAAATCAGAAATTTCTGAGCACACTCCGGCCCTGACTTTTCCTGCTGTACTCCCAGACTCCTTGGCTGCTGAGTTCAAGGAACAGAGCTTCTCAGCACGGTGACTACTCAGAGAATGAAGTAACTGAGCATGTCTCCTTAGGCCCCAGTACAGGGCGCTGCTCCCCGGCACTCCCACAGGAGCCTCCCACAGCTGTCCTGTGCCCAGCATGCAGGGCGGCACTAGCTCAGGCCCGGCCCGCTCCGCTCACCCGCCACTCGGCCCGGGGAGCCGCGCGTCACAAAGCAGCAGACGGGAACCCCTTCCTCCACCACACACATTTACTGTTTCACTCTGAAAGAGCTACCTTGATTCTGTGGCGGCAAATATTTATATCGTGTCTTAGCTCCACTTCTTCTTTTTTTTTTTTTTTTGTGGTGCCAGGGATCGAACTCAGGCCCTTGCGCTTGCAAGGCAAGCACTCTAATCACTGAGCTAAATCTCCAGCCTATATCGTGTCTTTCGTGCCTGCCTTACCTTTATGGGTTTCTCTCATGTGTTTCAGAAGTTCTGTCCATGTTTTAGCCACAAAAGAACATCCTTTCTGACATATATAGCCTGTTTAAAAAGGAAAAAAAAAAGGTTGGTGCATTGCCTGCTCTGAATATCCAGAGTAAACACTGACCATAATTGGAATGGAACCTCATAATGTCCACATAATCTTTCTTTCTGTTCTGCTGGACTCCAGGTGAGAATAAGCTAAGAAGGTTCATGTAATGGGAAATGACACAATTACCCAGCAAGGCGCTTCATCCTGGTTTTTCCCTAGCAGGCTGTCCCGGAAGGGGGCCCTTCCCTTTTGCTGGGTGGGTGGCCTATGGCCTCCAGCTGCTTTATCCCCACCCCCACCTAGTCTATGTCCCCTTTCCTTGCCTGCTCGAGGCTTACCTCTTTCTTTCCCCAGCAAAAGTGTTACCCTATCCCTTTGTCCTTAGGAGACCAACACCAAAGCTCAGGATTTAGTGCCCACCCCCAACTACCTCTAGCTTTTCATCCTGTTTCATATGTGGAAAAGTAGGAGGTTATAGCCAAGGAGGAAGATTAACCCACAGACCCCGGAGAAAAGCGCTGACTAGAAAGCACTGTGCAAAGCACCAGAACTAGATTAATAAGTGAGTATATCTTCACTCACTAGAAACAAACAAATGTGGCTGCCTTGCACACTAATCTCTTGTTAAAAATTAAAGATCCCAAATTCTAGGACCTGAGAAATTAGAGAACAAAAATCACCCATGGAAACAAGCAATAGATACAAGTAGTTGATGGAATCGAGTGTTTTTTGTTATGTTACAATGCCATGTGTCTGAACACGGCAAACTATCCAAGCCTTTCTGAATGGGCAGTGGGAAGACAGCAGCACAAGTATGAATAGGAGAGGGTAAAAACAACGTAAGGAGGCAAAGCCTGGGGAGGAGCACAGACTGATCCTAAGAAAAAGCACAGCCAGGCACTAGGCCTGAACACACAGCACTGTGTCCGCACAGCAGTGGTAACGGGAAGGACAGACATTCCCACTGCCTCTCTAGACTAAGCAGGCCGGCATCCTTCTTGCCTGTGTACCTCCTATCCCCTCAGTGTGACTATGAATAGACTAGAAAGCACCAAGCAGTCAAAGAACTACACATAATAAACAAATGAAAGAATTAAACACACGCTATTGCCAGTGTTTTTCAGCGTGAGACACAGCACCATCCGCACCTACCCTTGTGCACCTTCCCGTGTCGCTTCAGGCTGCTGGGTGAGGCAAAGCGCTTCCCACATCCCTCTTGGGTACACCTGGGTTAGCAATGCATGAAATATCAGCTGGTCCATTTTCAGAAAGCTTCCCTTAGGGTAAATGGTACTTTGTCCTGGTTCTCTTACCAATGTCTTGCCTCTTGCCTCAACAAAATCGGCCATACAAATACAAGATTTAAAAGACAGACTAGTCACAGGTGAGAACCAAGTTACTTGACCAGCCTGAGGTAAAATAAATTGTATGAGAGAAAAAGAGCACTATACCTTTTTTGCTTATGTAACCAAATTAAACACTTTTCATTTTTATACCCTGAAGACTACTCTGCTCTCATGGCTACAAAGACACTGGGAGGTTGTCCGACCCGGCGTAGGAAACCCGGCCATCGTGAGCTGTCTGTCTCTCGTCTCTAATGACGCTGCACAGGGGTTGTGTGGTAAGAGATCAGCACAGCAGAGGCTGGAGCCTGAGGCGAGCGACAAAAGCAGCTGCCGCTCCGTGCTAAAGCCATGAAAGCACAAAGATAACCTGCAGACCTGCAAGCTGGGACAGCACTGTCACCGTAGCGACTGCGGGGCAGCGGGCAGCCTGTGCCAGCCAGAAGCCAGGCAGACACCGGTATGAGGTGGCAGAATCAAGCCCTCAGCACCCTTCACAGCTCTGTTGCGAGGGGTCCAGCTGTGTTCTCGGGACATCCTGACTGCAGGCCGAGCCTCGTTACTTCTGTTATGTTCTACAGGAAAAGAATAACTCAGGTCTTTATACTGGCATTTCAGAGAATTGACCAGGCTCTACTTGCATAGTTAAATCACTCTTCAGTCTTCCCTCCAAGCTTAACCACAACTGTAGTGACCTCATAAATTACTCTGAAACATGGTAATTTTTTTCTTTTTTTTTTTTTTTAAGACAAGGTCTTGCTATGTAGTCCAGGCCGGCCCTGAACTCACTATGTAGCTCAGGCTGGCTTCCAACTCATGGTGATCCTCCTGCCTCAGCCTCCCAAGCACTAGGATTGCAGGTGTGCACCACCACGCCCAATGAGTATTTCTTTTAAATAAACAAAATAAAAATTTAACTTTTCAAATGCCCCAATATATACATGGGCATATACGACACACATTATTTGCAGAAAAGGGTTGGCTGGGACCCGGCTTCAGAACACCTGCGCCCACCCTCCGCGCCTCGTACCTGGCATCTCTGAACCCTGGCCCCGAGCAGTGCCTACCTGAACGGCGGCTCCCTGGTATGCTGGCACTGGTGGATTTTCAGCTGCTGGTGTTTCTTAAAGGCCTTCTTGCAACCTTCAAAAGTGCACTGTTTAGTAAAGGTTGGTTAGTCTTGAGACAAAAACAAAGAATCGACAGTCCATAATAATCCTCAAGACAAAACTATTTTGGAGATTCTGCACTTGCCACTTTCCCCCTTACAGTTACAGTAAAACTCTACTTCAAGTCAAGAAGCTTTAAGGGTTAATGACATTTTAAAAAGCAAAAATGTTTCCGTGGGGGTAGCTGCCCAATGATACACTGTAATGCACACAAGGTTTGTGAATTAAAACTTTAATAATTAGGATAGCCAGTGCCACACTAAACTTAGGTATTTGACGGACAAAACTTGGATGGTGGAAGCTTTAGAAACATAAGAAATGTCAAAATGCTCACAAAATTTCAGCATGTAAAGTCATCATACTTACTACATATTGTTTTTGCTGATTTTCATGTTTGCGTTCAAAATGTTTCTTCAGGTTTGATTTGGTGTTGAATTTTTGATCACAGCCATTAGCTGTACAACTGTAAGAAATTATATAAACCCAAATTAACAAACCAAGGAAAGAAAAGGTGTATCTATCTTCCTACTTTATATTATAAAAGTTAATTATTCCAAAGAATAGTATAAAATAGTCTTCAGTAACCGCCGAAATGTGCTGTGGTACAGCTCAGGGGAAGAGCATGTGCTTAGTATGCATCTAAATTGTCTACAATGGAGGTGCAGCTCTTGCCCCTTCCTCCTGCTTGCCAGGTGGAATGCTAATGTGACAGCTGGGGCTCCGGCAGGCACGCAGGACCATGAGGTTGATGCCCCAAGATGCTAAGGGCAGAGAGACCAGTTCGAAGGATCCAGGTCCATGAAGACCCGAGAGCTGTCCTGGGCCCCCCACCTCTGCACTTCCGTATTCCGGTCACGCAGGACAAAAACAGCCCATCTTGTTCAAGCCTCTTGATTTAAGTTTCCTGCCATTCTTGACTCTAAACATGACACAGCCATCTAATTCAACACAAGTGTGGAAGCCAAATAGCAGAGGCAATAGCAGAAAGGACCTGGCGCACTTAGGGTGAGGGAGAAGTGTTTGTTAGTTCAGCATAGCTGGGCCACAATTTCTTTTCACTAAGATACAGGGTCTCGCTGTGTTGCCCAGGCTGGCCTTGAACTCCTGAGCTCAGGTAATTCTCTTGCCTCAGCTTCTTCCGAAGTCAGGAGTACAGGAGCTGCCATCATGCCTGGCTTAGACCACAATGTCATGTCCTAGTGGCAAGCTGATGGGGCTAATCAGCAAAAAGGGCCAATTTGCACAAGCCATTTATATGATGTACTAGGGACCCGGAGTTCACATAAACAGAGCTCAAAACCAGTGGTTTTTAAGGGAAGCTCCCTGGGGTGACATGGGAGAGGGCCAGTCTGAGGCAGAGAAAAACACTTCAAGTACTGAGAGAGGACCAAAGGCCTGCAGCAGGAGAGCTGTGGGGTGAGTGGGGGTCCAGGAGTGAATTAAGGACTTTATGACGATGGGAAAGAGGAAGGAAGAGCCACCTTATCTTTCTGCGAGTCATCAGAGACAGCAATGTCAGTTATCCAGCCACGAACAGGGGAACAGAAGACCAAAGAGAGAGGGGAGCTCAGTTTGGAGTATGAGCAAAACTGATGAAGGGAAATTAAAGAGGCCACAGAGATAGCCAGGTAGCACTGGCCAATGCACCATTAACCTGGAGCTGAAGAGCAGGAGGGCTGGGCAGTGAGGGAAGGGGCCATGGCCTGTGTTCCCACAGCTGTGGCCCTTACCTTTCATGTCGGCCTGGGCACAAGGACTCAGGCCCAGGCTCACACTTCCTATCCTCCAGCGGCTTATAACAACCAGATTGCCCGATATGCTAAGCCGAGGACTTTTCAAAGAACTGTTTTCCATCTAATGTGTTCTTCTAACTTGATTTCTCATTTACCAAATATTTTAAAGGAGAATGAGAGGACACAAAACCCAGAGAAGTTGAGATTAACTCATTCCTGAATTTATTCAGAAATGACCCACTGAAGCCCTCCTCTCTTCCACAGTCAAACCTATTCTCTTACATATGAACATGGAAGCAGCTTCACATTCCTGATCTTGTGAGTTAACTATCAGTCATCTCAGTAGGTCTATGTGCCACACACAACCTGCTCCAAAGGCCTAAACCCAGTTCTCTACTCACACAAACGGCTTTTCTCCAGTGTGGATCAGGACGTGGCGACTCAGATGGTAGTCTCTGACAAAGGCCTTGCCACAGCCTTCATAGTCACAAGCAAACGGCCTCTAGAAGGAAGGAAAGAAAAAACATGCCAGTCTTGCCCTAGTTAGTAACTCTGATTATTAATTAAAAGCCTAAAATATCTAACAGGCACAGCTACAGGCTTCCTCTCTGGAGACAGCTGCCCATCAGCAAGTGTGGGGACACTTGTCACAGCCAGGCAAGTCCGTTTTCCTGCACCAAGTTTTACAGCAGAAATGCCACAACCTCTCACAGTCACACATCAGATTTTGGTCTCTGGATAGCATGTGAAATAAGCAAGTGGCATTCCCAAGAACACCACAGCACTGCTAACCTGCCCCTAACCCAGCATCAGGCTTCCCCAGCGGCCCACTCTTCCATTAGCTTGCCCCATCTGCACAGCTCTCGACCTGTATGATTTCACCATGTAAAGTCAGCCAGGCGCAGAGCAGCAGGTTCTGTCTCCTCCTTGTCAAGCCCAGTGTCTGCCCTAAGAGAATGCCAGGCACAGCTACAGGAAAAGGTATCATACCTGAAAATGCTGACAGGTGCCAGAGCAAAGCAAAGAACACAGCTCATAGCCCTAACTGAAACTACCGTCTGTGGGTCCAGGTGGGTTGGAGGAGGGGCGCTCCATTCTGAACCTAACCAGGTTTGGCTGACTATGGAAAATGTACACAACATTGAGGAAGGAGATATCAGGACATCACATCAATCAGAGTACTAGCCGCAAAGCCAGTGGTCAGGAAGACAGATGATCTGCACTACTGGGGGCAGAGCCACAGAACCTTGTTTTGCTCCAGTCACAAAGCAGGCTCAGTAACTGTCAAATCAGCGTTCGAGATTTAGGACGGCAAATACGACTTCAAGTGTTCCAACATGTAAGAAGAGGCCGACAGTGACAATATCTAAAATACAATAAGCAGGTCTAAAAGGAAAGGAAAGCTCTATTTTGGACATACAGGCAACAGAGAGCCCAGAATTTGGGGGACTGAAGGGAGAAGAATGGGCAAGAGAAAGAACAGGCAGGCAGCGCATAAAGGATGTTAGCAAGGAAGCCAGTTGCAGGGTGGCACGGCTGAAGGCTGGATGGAGTGCAGAAAGCAGAGGGCTGAGGAGGAAGCAGGGGAAAGGGCTGCTTGCACAGCTCCGGTACATAGAAAGTCATCCTCTGTAGCAGCTCTAGGAAGTCGGCGCTTAGTCTAGTGCTTGGTGGTGATGAGCTTTCTATTCGTGCACGTGTTCACGGATTACTGGGAGGGGCTGACTGGCTGAAACTCAAGATCAAAGTATAGGAAAGGGATGCATAGAGAGCCTTTAGGCAATGGCAAGGTCACTAGGGTCCCAACACGAAGGTCCTAGAACTTCCGGGCCACCTGCTCAGTTCCTTCCCTAAACCCGGGATGCAGCACACGCTGCGCACGCGCCTTCCGGGGGGCCGGGGCAGAGGCGCGGGCGGCCTCGTTACCTCCCCCGTGTGCTTGCACAGGTGCGCGTCGAGCTTCCAGGCCTTGTTGTAACTGGCGCCACAGTCGCTGAAGGAGCAGATGAAAGTCCTCGGGAGGGACTGCCGCGGCAGGGGCAGGGCGGGGCTCTCGCCGGCCGCCACGAACGCGTCGGCGATAGTCAGGGACGACACCGCCTCCGCCACCGAGCCCGGGGGCTCCAGGTCGCCAGCGGGCCAGGAGCGCAGCCACGTGCCGAAACACGACCCGCTACCTGGCTTGCGCGGGAGCCGGTCCCAAGCACGCCACACGCAACGCTGCGCACTTCCGGGAGGGCGCGCCAGCCCTGCCCCGAGGATGCCGCGCATGCTCTGAAGGGCCCCGCAGGGGCCTCTGCGCATGCGCCGGGAGACCTGGAGGCGGCCCGTGCCCCGCCCCTCGGATAAGCCGCCCGGGCTTCTGCGTGTGGAGCTAGAGGCATCCAGGTGGTGAGGCATCCAGGTGGTAAGCCTTCCAAAGTACTGCTTCAGGAGGAATTTTTCCCGCCCGCTGCCACCCTCTAGGAAGTACCAACCTTGAGTAATTTCTTTTATTTTATATTTTTAACGTTGCGTAATTTAAATGACCCTGTTATTCACATCTCTGTTTGCCCGCTGTGGATTCGTTTCCTTGCATCTGATCTCCATCCTTCTGCTGCACGCCCCAGAACCGTGGAATTTAAGATTTTCTGTTCATTACAGTCAGGTGGAGATTTTCGAAAATTACAAAGGCTATATAGCATACCAGACCAATTAAACTGTGAGGCAAGGGATAGTGGAAACAGGCACCATCCATCATTGTTTAAAACTTCCCAGATGATGCAACTGCATAGGAAAGCAGGGAAACGGCTGCCCTAAGGCTTTGCTACTCAAAGTGGTCTGTGGATCGGCCGTGTCTTTAGAGTGAAGACTCTCAGACCTACCTGAATCAGAGATTTTCTGGTGTTTGGATGCGTAGGAAGTTCTGAGAAGCACTTTTGAGAGGCAGCTTGAATGAATATGGGTAGCGTGGTTATGAGGGTCACATGTTTCCAGGGTTCCCTGGATAACAGTAACAGTGGCTCTCCTGATGTTCCACCAGGTGTGTATTTTTCACACCATTCCGAATCCCTAAGGTAGCGGCATCCTGGCTGATGAACAGGTCCCTGCATTACCACCCGAGGGCACCTGAAAATCGTGGTGCATGGGGTTGCCACTCACACTTTTGAAATGAGTCTCACATCCAGGATGGAAAACACTAAAAGTATCCTGACTCTTCTGCCCTTCCTTACTGGCTTCTGCACCTGCCCTTCTCCATCTCCATCCTCCCTCTCAATAGGCTTTCCTGCCCGTAATCTCTCCTGCCGGTGCTTGCCAGCACCCTCTCCCTAAAACGTCTGAAACTTTATGGGAGTGAGTTTGCAAGACTGGTATTTGCAAAGTATTTTTATTCCTCAGAACTGTTAGTCCTGCAGTGTAGGTGACAGTGTGCTCACAGAGGAAATGGGAGTGCAGGGCTCAGGCCTTGTCCAGACCTGGATTGAGTCCTGCAACTTCTAGATAAGCCTCATCTGAGCATTGCAGCCACCTTTTTGCCTTTTGACTTTCATGGCCCTTCCTTTCTGTAGCGCCAAGTAGATAGTCCTCAAGTGTGCTGGGCTATTTTTTAACTATTCAGGCTTGTAATTTCCTCTTTCTTTGATCTTGATTTAATCTCCATAACTGTGGCAAAGTGATGTGAAGGGCTGAGTTTGCTGTTTGTTAGTCGAATGCATAATCATGAATACATCGTGTAAAGTCTTTAAAAGATTTGCATGAGTATCTTCAGAGGAATCTAAAGTGTGCAAAGAACATAATCCCACTCAAACTAACCCATGTGAAAAGGGATTGGTGGAAAGATACAAGGGGATCTCACTGAACCCATTGTAGGAAGCCTGAGGGTAAGAGGTGTATACACAGTGTTTCTCAGTCTATAGCCACCTCTATGTGCTGCTCTTCCTAGTCTCACTGCTCCCTTGCTCCCCAGCTTCGTGTCCTGTGTGCCTGTGTGTGTGTCTTGCTGATTCTCTCACCTTGCTCTCCTTCCCTCTGCTCTCACATCCCCTACCTTCCCTGAACCAGGGGCCTCCCAGCCCCAGGCTTCTCCTCACCTCCAGTTTCTCCACTCTTTTCTTTTGAGACTGAATTTGTGGCCCCATGACTGTGGTTTTTCCCAGGGTTTTGGCTTCACCAAAGCAGCCTGGATGCTTTGTAATCTGGTCTCTCAACTGTCCTTGGCTATGACCCCTGAAAGTTTTGGCTCCGCTAGGATTCAAGGTCATCCCCAGGTCTACCTTCAGCTTGGAGGGAATAAAACTGTGGATCATGGAGGGTGAAGCCCAAAAGTTACAGTAGGCAGAACTATAATACGCCTGTTTCAGCAAATACATTTCATTTACTAGCCCTTTTTTGCTGTGTGACTTTATTGCTCCCGTAAAATTAGGGGTTGGAGATCTTTCCTCACTCCTTATCCCTGTGCCCAGCTTTGTGACTGCTTGGTCATCCAAGTTGGAAGCAATGGTGTGTGGGTTCCAAATTTAGACCTTCCTGTGCCTCTGCCATTGCCACAAGGACACATTTCTACATTAGCTTGTCCCAGGTAGAAGAGACGTGAAGAACAAAATGGAGCTATCCCAGTTGAGTCCAGCATGGATCATCCAATCTGCAGATATGACAATAAATGATTGTAAGCCACTGAGTTGCAGGGTGATTTGTTACACGGCAGTTTTGTAGCAATGACTAATACACCCTCATTGGTTGTACCGACAAACATGCTGAAATCTGTCATCTTTCAAACAAGTAAACAAACAAATCCCTTTTATGTTTCTGTGATTTCCCAACTCATTGTCTGATCACATTCTTTCTCTTCACAATCAAGTTAACTGTGAAGACTGATCTGTGCTCTTCTTCCTCTTTGCTCATCCACATTTTTATAGAAATTTAACACAAATATAGAGCTAATAGGTCAGAGGACCTCTTTGGATCTGTTACTCAGGTTCAACAACCATCCATTTTTTGCCCCTCTGGTTTCTTCTAACTGCCCACATTTCTAATCTAACCCCGTAGCATTTCCAAAGCTGCTCACCTCTTCTCACGTCCCTCCTCCAGGGACTTCTTGTTTCTGTGAATGGTGCCACCATCCACCCAGTTGACTGACCATGGCTTCTTCCCTGTCTCATTCCCTCATTTACTGAATGTTCCATCACTTTTGATTTTACTTCTTCATTGCCGGTTACATTCAAGGAAGACCTTGGACCTCTAGTTCCCATTGTCCCTGTGATTCCATCAGAAATGGAGTATTCCAGGCAGTTCAGTCAGTCCACCCTCCAACCCCGTGGAGAGAATTCCACTCAGAGACTGTTCTTCCCCCATCTGTTCTACTCTAGATGACCCTAGATGTCCCATGGTCAAGTCTTAGCCTTCTAACACCATCTATGCAATTGTGAGTTTATTATAACTGTAGCATACTGGAAGCCAGATCAGCCTCTTCTCTCACCAACCTCCGCCCAATAGTTTAGGGAGAATTCACATCAGAAAGAAGTTGCATAAAATGGAAAGTTGAGATCCCTTCCGGTTCTCACATTCTGTGCTTCTTTGATAGGAAATAGGAGATGGCGATGCACTTTTTAAGTATTTTGTCAAGATAAACCTGATACTTCCAGCTCTAACATTCTGTGATTCTATAAGGACCTCGTGATAATTTTTAGGGCCAGAGCTTGACAAGAAGAGGCAGTAGGATTGGAAGGGAGAGTCCTGGAATAGGAAGGCACACTACAGACACCATTGTCATCAGCAGAGTAGGAGGTCTGGGCTTGAGGGGTTGACCACAGGACTAGAAAGAAGGGAGCAAGTAAAAGTCATTTGAGTATTCAGGCAAAATGGCAGCAGTTCAGTAATGGTGCTGGTCAGAAGCATGGGCTTTGGAGTTTGACAGATCCCACTTGGAATTCTGTTCCAGCACTTACCATTTGACCTTGAGCCAGCCATTTAATCCCTCTGAAGGTTGTGTTTTCTGTACAATGGAGATAATGTCTGTGCCATACAATTGTTGTGAGAATTATATGAGATATTTAATTCATATAGGGTGCTTGATGTAGGACCCAACATATAGTAAATAATTTTTAAAATAGCCTTTTTTTGCAAATAGATTACAAAAGTTTGAGGTTTCCATCTGTTATGATTTGTGTCTAGATGTCCCCCCAAAGCCTCGTGTGGTAAGAGGTAGCTGAATCTAGAGTGTGTGATGCTTGGATTAAGGGTGTGTGATTACTAAATCAATCCACTGATTGGTTTAGCACCGCCCTAATCCTTGCAGCCTGGATAAGATATAAAATACAGGAAGAAGCTGGTTAGCCCTCCCTTTGCTTGCATTCCTTGCTTACCTGGCTGCCTTCTGCCTGTCTGCTGTGCCACCCTGCCTGGACCCAGCTGACTGTGAACTGAAACCTCTACAAACTGTGAGCTAAAGGAAAGCAAGTTTTTGTTTGTTTGTTTGTTTTGGTGCTGGGAATTGAACTCAGGGCCTTGTGCTTGCAAGGCAAGCACTCTCACCACTGAGCTAAATCCCCAGCCCCAAACTGTGAGCTAAATAAACCTTTCTTCCCCTAACTTTGGGTGTCTAGTATTTTGTCTCAGCAATGAGAGAAAAGTAACTAAGACACCATCTTAGTAGCACAGTGTCCTCTTAATTGTCGTAGAACTGCTTGGCTTGCACATTTTAGTGAAACAAGCTACCGTGTGGATGAGAAGCACTGAGATTGATCTCTGGCTAGCAGCCAACCAGTAGTTGAGGCCTCGGCCATCAGCCCCTGGTACCAGATCCTGCCCATACCATGAAAGCCTAAAATTGATTCTGCCCTTACCAGACTTTCCAGTGAGACCCTAACACTGGCTCACTTCTTCATTGCAGCCTGGGAGAGATTCTGAAGCCAAGAACCCAGCTAAGCTGAGCCAAGGTTCCTGACCCACAGAAACTGGGTAATAATAATTGTGTGATGGCTTAAAACACTAAAGTGTTGGGAAACATGTTATGCAGCATAACTGATATGGACAATTTTTCTCCCCACAAAATGATAAAATAGCCTGGTAGTTCTGAACTCACACAAAGCAGAGGACATTTGAATGGGAGAATTCTGCCAGGAAGATGGACACAGAATCCATACATTTTACAGCTTTCCTCCTAACCAAATATTGGATACCACAGTGTGACAAGAATGAGTATACACATGGTGATAACAAGACAAAAATCTCTCGAATGTGAATGGAAAATATCCCATGTGCGATCCTTTTCTCAGAATTTTATCTTACAACATTAACTTTTCTCATATTGGTCCAGCACTGCCAAGGTAGGTAACAAGGTTCATTGTCCCTAAGGGTCAGCAAGGGAGAGTGACATTATCCCTAAGTACACCTTTAATTTAAAGAAGCAGAACAATATACTCTGTGTCTTCTTTGATGGGCCACCTGGTGTGGCAGGAGGACTTTTGGATTGACTCCAATTGCCACCAACTACTTGGGTATGGCTTTGGGCAACTTCCCAACCCGTCTTGCCTCTTCTACATGATGGAGGGGACCCTGCCCTGAATCTCGCAGAACTGTTACATCACATATTATCTTGGCAAGTTACTAACCTCTCTCTCCCTCAGTTTCATCAGTCAGTGGAGAATCAGAGTACTCACAGGGTGTGAGGATTAATCAGCACAGGTAAAACACAGAGCAAAATGCTTGACTGAGGGGAATACTAGTAAATTTTAGCTCTCAGCCCCGTCATACTGTGATCTCTACCAACACTATGTCAGTCGTGAAATGCTACATATCTGTAAACTATTATTGGTGAGTGATGGGTTCTCAAGTATTGAGCCAGATAAAAAGTGATGGAATGGATGGCCACAATTACATTGCCCAAGGTCAGTCCAAAGTGACCTGGAAGACCATGGTTCAGAAAGTCCCCTCCTCTGTGCCTCTGGATTGAGCAAGAGGGGTTCACAACCCTCCCTCGGCCACATTCTCGCCATGCCCCCCCACCCCGCCCCAGGCCCCCTCATCTCTCAGGAACTGATTGTCTAATGTGATTAGGACACCACGCCCAAGCTGTCACTTGTGTTTTTGTGCTGGCTCCCAGCAGTACTCTGTCAGCAGATTCCTCACCCTCTCTCCGCATCTGTTCTCTGGATGTTCCCCATAACTTCCCTAGGACATTTGCTTATCAGAAATCGGCTGGTGGACTGTGTAGTCACGCGGTTCCATTTAGTCTTCTTACTTATCAGCTCATCATGTGATTCCCACCCGGCTCCTCTAATTAGCCTTCCTCTCCCCTGGTCAGATCATCACATTTTCCTGCAGCTGTAATTGCCCGGCCAGGGTACAGCCACAGTCCTGTGCTTAATCACTCCCATCCACTTCAAATCCATTTTAGTCTGCAGCTGCAGCCAGATTCTACCTGGTGAGTGAGGCTTAATTGCCCTCTGATTACCCATAGGGTCAGGCACTTCAGTGTGCACAGATTTTCTACCTGCAGCGCATGCAAGATTTTTGTGTTTGCTAATTTCCTCTGACAGCTTTTTCTACCAAGCCACCAGAAGTGCCCCTGACAGAGGTGAGCGTGCACCTTTAGCGAGTCTGTGCTCCTTTCTGGATGGTGTCGTGGCTTACTTTTGGGAGTGGAACCCCTCCATCCCTCTTCACCTCCACTGCTGCCATTTCGATCTAGGCTACCATGATTGCAAATGACCTCCAGGTATGGCCAGCACCCGGGCTCGCCTTCTGCCGTCCTTTCTGATCAGATCAGATTTGATATGATGCTACAGATTGGAGTAGTCGGGGACTTCAGTGACATCCCACAGCCCTTTGGATAAAGTCTCAAATCCTCTCTAATAAACTGGTCAGGCCGCAGAGGACCTGGCATTACTTCCCAGCCTCATTTCTCACCACTTGCTCTGTGTTCATGCCATCCAGTGCACAGTCAGCCCTCTGTATTTGAGGTTTCTGTGTGTGTGAATTCGTATAACTCTGGATAGAAAATAATTTGGAAAAAAAAGATGGTGTTTGTACTGAACAGGTACAGATATTTTTTCTTACCATTATCTAAACAATACAGAATAGCAACTATTTACATAGCATATACATTGTACTAACTATTATAAATAACCTAGAAGTGACTTAACCTCTGCGTTGTATGGAATACTATGCCATTTTTTATAAGGGATTTGATCATCCTTGGCTTTTGGTATCTGAACCAATCCCGATAGATACCAAGGGTCCTATGTATTATCTATTTGATTCTGTCCCTCTCTACTTTTTGCCCTCTGCACTCCCTCAGAATTTGCAGATCCCTACTTGCCCCATCTGGTGGCAGCTCAGGGTCAGCTCCTCCAAACATCTTGCCAGGCCTCTCCCAATGGCCAGCTGGTGTGCTCTGTACCCCACTCAACTCTATTTCCCTTCTCATGCACTTAATACACTTCATTGCACTTGTTTGTTTCATGAATCTTCTCCAGCAACAGGCAGACTCTGCAGACCTGCCTGCACGTATCTTTCTCACCCTGCATCCCCAGCACCCAGCACAGGACCTGTCACATGGCACATAAATGTTTCTTGACTGAACCAATAAATTTCCCACCACCTCTATGAAAGAGAAGCAGTGGTGGAGGTTTTTGTGGCATTTCCCTTGCTCATACATGTATCAGTGCAGGCAACCTTTCGTTTTGGGGGAGGTGGGTGCAAGGAATCGAACTCAGGGCCTCGCACTTGCTAAGCAAGGGTTCTACCACTTGAGCTAAATCTCCAACCCCACAGGAACATTTCTTATGAAACCTTTGTGTTTGGCTCGAACAAGACTTAACTATTGCTTTCTAGCACACCGATGGTGTTTTTGTTTGTTTATTTATTTATTTGTCTCTCACATGCTTCTCACGTTCCCTGTATTTTTTGAATTGGCTTTAAAAGAACCTTCCCCTATTTTCTTCTCAATCATATCAGGTCAGTTTTGGGCCAAGTTCTATATTAAATACTTCAAAAACTCCGTTTCATTTAAATCCCTCCCCCAGGCTTGTGAGGCAGACATTACTATCTGCCTGATGGGCCACTGCCTGTGTACTCATTCCTAAGACTCCTCCCTTATCCGCCTGTTCTCATTCCTTGATCTGTGGGTCTGATTGTCCTGTTGACAATATAATATATTAATATAAGGGAAATTTTTATTTATCAAATGCATCACCCGCTTTTTACTCTGCTAGAGAATCCTTCGTACTGCTTGCCTTAAAGAATGCAGCAGGACCACATCAAATTTTTAAATCTTGAGATGTTCGTTCACTCAAAAAACAATATTAAACCTTAGAAATGAGGGCCCAGAGGCTGGCGTGACCCACAGGGAGGGGCAGTAGCCGGCTTGCCTGCAGCAGCCAAGCTGAGCCGAACTGGCCAACACCGCTGCGGGGCGCTTCTCTGCCTGGTTGGTGCCTCAAGGTCTCTTGTTTCTGGACTTGGAGCTTCATGCTTTTATTTCCTCTACTGTGTGGTTGTGACTGTGACCTTTGGACTTACTGGGGCACATGAACAGTGGCCAAAGTCTCATCCAGCCGTTCTCAAGTCCCACTGTCCTTAACCGAGATTCTAGGTTGCACACACCTGCAAAAACCTGTCTCTTCTCTTATTTATGGTTAACACCAAGTCTTTCTTCTTGTTCAAAAATTGGCAAAGTTCTGTGATCTTGTTGGTGAAAAGCACCAAGTAGGGCCTGTTGCTTAGCCTTTTATAAATCCAGTAGTTGCTAAATCATTGGGCTAATAAATGGGGGTGGGGAATGGAGGAAAGATGAAATTGGCCACTGCATATAAGGTGCTGTACGCGGGAGCACCCTGGTTATGTAGTCCTCCTAATTTTGTTGTTGTTGTTGTTGTTGTTGTTTTGAGACAGGGTCTCATATGTAGTCCAATGAACTCACTATATAGTCCAGGCTGGCCTCAAACTCGAGGTGATCCTCCTGCCTCGGTCTCCTGATTGCTGGGATTACAGGTGTGTGCCACCACGCCTGGCATGAAGTCCTAAATTCTGCAGGCACAAGTCATCTCCAGGATTCCGTTGAGGGCAGGAAGATCACAGGACAGGAATTTTTTTCAAATTGGTCCTCCTGGAGAAGACAGAGAAGCCCAGGCTCCCAGCCTAACCACCAGAGCATAGAGGCCTCCAGCTCCTGTGGGGGCAGATTTTAAACTTGAACCAGGTGCTTTCTGTCCCTCTCGGGACTTCCAAACCTTTGGGCTCATCTTGCTGCAAAGTCCATATTCAGGGGATTCCCAGCCTCTGGACTGATCTGACCAGCTCTGTGGCACAAAAGATGACGAAAGTACAGGGGCCTCCTGATCTGGTCCTTTCTTGCAGGCCTTGGCCAGCTCCTGAGACTGGAACCATCTCTCTTCAGGTGGAAGACTGTGTGGCAAGAGGAGGGGAGGAGGCTTTCCATGCTCCTGGGGACACCCAGGGCCTACTCAAAGACTTGGAAGGCACTTCCTAGAAGAACCCTGTTCGCATTCATAGAATGACACAAACCTGCTCCAGATCTCAGAAGGACCTCTGTTAGGTTTCGTTTACCTACAGAGAAGGGACAGAGCTGGTCTCAAAGTTTCATCTTCTAAAGACAAGAATTTGAGCAGATGTAGGAGCAGTCGCTGCCTCTCCTGTCTGTGCCCCCCTCCCCAGAGGGAAAGAGAATCTGAAAAGCGAAAATGCTTTCATCTCTTTGCCACTGGAGGGGAAGGGAATGAATGGTTCTCTTTAGCTTTTCCCTTTCCGGGTCTCTTGGCGTTCTTCTCCCAGTGGAGATAGAGTTAAAGAAAACAGTTTCTAAGGATATTTCTTCTAGCAAATGTAGATTAAAAAGTATCCCCCCACATACCAAAAGCTCCTCCTCACTCACAGCTATCCTATGTCACTGTAATTAGGGGCCCACTCCCAGAGTCGCCTCCCTGGAAAATATCTACATGCATAAACTAAAAATAGTGCACACAATTTCATGGATTCCAGACCCGGGACTAAGAAATCCTGCTCCAGAGGTAAGGAGAAATGGATTTTTCAAAAGTAATATTCAGCCAAGTCTAAATGGAGCCAGTGACTTGGAATTCAAGATATTTCTATTCTTCTTTGTTGTCATATTGGGAGGGGCCAGAACTGGGGACTGAACCTAGGCCCTTCATACTGAGCTACATCCCCAGCCCTTCTCATTTTGAGACAGGGTCTTGCTAAAGTTGCTAAGTTGCTCAGGCTGGGATTGAATTTAGAATCCTCCTGCCTCGGCCTCCTAGAATGCTGGGGTTACAGGCATGTGCCACCACTCTGGGCTTCTTGTCACAACCTGAAATTCTGGAGCAAGTGACTTTCCAACCCAGCTTATCTCCAGCTCCACAGCCTCCTGCAGCAGCTCAAGAGGGAGAGGTGGCCCAGGAAAGGTGCACTGTCAGCTCTAAGGATGTCTTTTCCTGTGGGATGGCTTGTGACCGTATTGCTTCACCTCCCACAGAGACTTACCATTTTTTACATGCTCAGGGGCTGCCGGTATCGGTAACAATGGGGCGAGCCAGCACATACAGCTGCCCCTGGATATCCCAGGGCACTGGAGGATAGACTACCTCCTGTGCCAAAATCCACAGGTGCACGAGCTCCTTGGGATGGCATAGCATTTGCTTATAACCTCACATGCCCTGCTGCACACTTTGCGTCTTAGTACCTAATTGCAGACGCGACATTGCCCGCCTAGCCACATCGTCCGTGTAGCACCCATGCAGGACTGAGGGCGGTGGTGCTTCGAGGACTGCGCAAGACTGAGGGCCTGCGAAGTGTGGGCCGTGCAGCAAGTGTCACTGTTCCCAGGCATTCAGAGCGGGGCTCGGTGTCCCGCACATCGAGATCTCGGTTTTTGGAACACTTTAGATTTTTTTTCCAGTATTTTTGACCATTGGTTGGTGGAATTCATCGATGCTCAAGCCCTGGATATAGAGGGCCACCTGTACAGGTTACAGCTGGTCCTTTCTGAAGTCCGTGCGTCATACTGTGCCATCCCCAAGGTGATGCTCAGGAAGGTGTAAAGGCACCGAGACAGTGTGGGCCAATGACAGCTGAGTGATCAAAAGTGTCGTTGGGTATGTAGTGCACACTTGTAATCTCAGCACTCAGGAGGCTGAGGCAGGAGAATTGCTGCAAGTTCGAGGCCAACCTGGACTACACGGTGAGTTCAAGGCTAGCCTGAACAACATAGCGAGACCCTGCCCCCTGCAAAAAAGCTAAGAACAAGATCACTTCTTGTTTATAGCAGGCTTCTTGAAGGAAAACTTCACATGACCTTTAATCATGTCAGCACAAACATTTTATTAAGCTTCTATTTAGCTTATTTTGCCTTAATAAATAAGAACATGTATCTAGGAAAAATTTAGAGCCGTATCCTCTGGAGTAGCTGAAAGGATGGAGTTTTTCTTTTGCAAAGTTATTTTTGAGCAGAAAAGAATCTTCTGTGGCTGGTTGTATTTGCAAAGCAAGCACCCTTTGAGCACTATACGTACGAAAATTGACTTTGCTTAAGTACTATTGTTTTCACCCAGGAACAAACGTCTGAAGCGGTGGCGGTAAATAATCAGGATAGGTCTCTCGGGTGTGCCCCACTCGGACCAGTAAGCACCACACAGAAGAAACTGCTGTCTCCTAGGAGTGAGTTCAGAGGTTGGGAAAAGAGGTCCACCCCGCAGTGTTGCTCTACGGCAAGCCCGGAGGTTCGCAGGGTAGCCGGGGACCTGGGCGATACCCACAGCACCACCTCTGTCCCTGCCCTGCAGCCGCAGACCGCAGGACGCTGTGAGCTTGCTCTTCGTACTGCCTGGACCATCTGGAAGGAATCTGACCGGAGGTGCAATTTGGAGCGTAGTGAATGTATCTTTAGAAGCTGTAGGTATTTAGAGGTCACCACCCTGATCATCTCAGGCCCTTTTACGTTTCCGAGGCCTGTGGCCACACTGCCTTGGAGGACGCGCCAGGCGGCGGGAGCCTGTCTGGCCTGCACGGGGAGGAAAGCTGCTGCGGCCCTGGCAGGGCACAGCCGGCAACCTTGCGGGCAGCAGGTGCTAGGCGTACTTCCTGCTCCTCTTGGGCTTCCCTGCGAGCGCTTCTGTAACAGGCCACTTCCGCCCGGATCCCCAGCTCAGGCTCCGCTTCCAGGAGACATTTTATAAGGCTTGTTATGAAAATCCACAGGCCCTGCGTCCCCCTCAGGCTTCCTCCAGCTGCTTCTTCCCCAGAAACAGTCATGTTATAGTTATCTGAGCTCCCCACCCCCATGTTCCTTTGCATCTCTAAATAACATCCCTATAGGGCTGCTTCCTGAATTTTTAGTTTCAGGTTTTTCCTATCAATTTTCCTCTATGAAATATGAAGATTAAACTCCCACCTCGGCTCCCTTCTCTGCCTCCAAAATAACACTCGGTTGCTGTTACACAGAATTTATTGCATGCCAACCATTGTACTAAGCATGGTACATGCATTAATTTGCTAATACTCCCCCAAGCCCTATGCAATAGGTTCTGTTGTGATTTACAGGCAAAGAAACTGAGCGCAGAGCAGTGAGGCACATGGCCCAGTCACAGGCCGGTAGGCGGTGGGTGTAGATTGGGTGTGGACCGGCTGGATTCAGAGTCTCTGCTCTTGTTTGCTGAGTTACACTGCTGGGATTACGCCTCATTTCAGTACGGTCAGCCTTCAGTGTCCATCCTAATATGATGACACTGATGCGCTTAATAGTTGATCCATAGGCTAGACTGAGCTCTCTTTCCATCTTGCAGAACTTTCTCAGAATGAAAATGTGCCTAGTTTTTTTTTTAATCTGGTCTTTCACATCTTACGGAATTATTACGAGTTCAGTTTATCTGAATCTCTGCTCAGTGGGCTCAAGCCCGTCACATTTTCGATCAGTTTTGATTTCTAGGAGAACATACATTCAGGGTGTGAATTGCAAATAGTATTTCTGACTATTTGACTCTTTCAGGGCGTGTACAGAGCATGCGTCCCCAGCTCTCCTCCCTGCCTTCCCTGTGTTCCTGGCTGTTCTTGTCACTGGGATCTCACATCCGCCTTCTTTTTGTTTTTTTCTGTTTTGGTGGAGCACTCTGTGTGTGCGTGTGTGTGTGTGTGTGTGTGTGCACGCACGTGCAGTGTAGGTGTCTCACTGCTTCTTAAATGACTCAATCACTTTCCTATTTCTGGCATCTCCACTTTCCCAGAGGAAAAGCTTGATCAGCACTGGAGTCAGATTGCCTGGAATTGGGTCCGAGCGCCATGCTACTTCCTGGCTGTGTGGACTTGGGCAAGTTGTTTAACTTTTTATACTGGTTTCCCCATCTGTAAAACGAGGATAGTAACAGTGCCAGGTTATCATGATGAGGAAATGGTATGCATGCAATGGTTCACTTTGAGCTTCTTCCTAAAGATGGTAGCTGAACGGAATATTCTGCTTCCTTCTAATGCTCCAATTAAAAGACACAGGGACCTTTTTAAAAAATCATTATCCAAGCAGGAGAAAGAGAAACAAACAAATAAACTACAATGACAACAACAACAACAACAAAAATGCTGGGATTTGGCTCAGTGGTTAGAGCACTTGCCTGGCAAGCACAGGACCCTGAGTTCGATCCCCAGCAACAAAACAAAACAAAACAAAAAACAAGAGACAGGATTGTAACAACAAAATTGAAGATGCTAAAAATCTTGGATGATAAATGATTCAGCAGAGCCAAGAAACCACAGGAGCATTAAATAAATTAATATGTGTTAAAGCACTCAGAGAAGCCAGATGCACCAGAACTACCTTGGAGAATTTTAGGTTGGTAGAAAAAGAAAACACTTGGGAGAGAATGAGATAAAGCCACAAACGTCCTGAAAAAAAATATTATTCAGCCATTAAAAAAAAAAAAAGAGTGAAATCCAGTCCGTTGTGGCAACATGGAAGGAACTCAATGTCCTGCTAGATGAAATAAATCAGCCACAGAAAGACAGATACTGCTTGATCTCGCTCATCTGTAGAAGCTAAAAAAGTTGATCTCATGGAAGTAGACACAGAATAGTGGTCATTAGAGGCTGGGAAGGCTGAAAGGGAGGCTGCGTGATGGAACAAAAATACAGTCAGGTAGAATAAGTTCTAGTTCTCTACAGCGCAGTAGGGTGACTATAGTCCACAAAAATTCATTATACATTTCAGAATAACTAGAGAAGAGCCCAGAGGTCTCCAACACATAGAAATTATAAATGTTTGAGGAGGTCAAAGTGCTAATTGAACTGCTAACTGATCATTACACATTGTATACATGTACCAAATTGTCACACTGCACACCATAAATGTGTAAAAATATGGTATGTCAGTTTAAAAAAAAAGAACTGATAGCAGTTCATACTACTCGGGAATGGCGGATGGAGGAATATGAATGAGACTAACTTATTCCTAACCAAAAGCAAGGTTTGACTGATAGAGGTTTGGGGGAACGGGAAAAGAGATTATCTAAATATAAATGGCCAAAGGGAATATGTTGTATATTAAAATTATATGAAATTTGACTATCATTCCGTGTAGGAAAGAATTCTACGCAGTGCACCCCAGATGGAGATTGACACAATCTTGAGTGGACACTAGGTCAGCAAGTGGTTTTCTGGGGACCCCTGTGGTTGCCGTAGCCTGTAATAAAGCACAGTCAAAATCTCCAAGTACAGTTGCATGGTTGGCTCCAAGCGCTGGGCAGACAGCCATGAACAAAGCCTGTCAAGAGCCCACCAAAGTGCAGGACGCAGACCTTCTTTTGACCTTAGATGGAAGGAAGGCAAGGGCACTGGGTGCTTGGGGCAGAGGGTCGGAAGGACCAGGCTGAACTCACTAATTGGAAGGACTGTCCTGTTTTGATGATAACCATTGCCCAGGGCTTGTATTTTTTTCACAAGCATGAATTTGCCCTGGAGCCCTTTCCCAAACCATACAGAGCCATCTTGTGGTGAGAAAAAAACCACACAGTTTCCCACCTGACTACTTCAGAGGATTTTATATGACATTAGCAGGTGTAAACAGATCTGCATGCTGTTATATTCTTGATTCTTCCCATATGGTTGGGCAGTATTTTAAAGTGGTCAGCAAATGTTGACAGCAATCTATACTTGTCCCACTAACACATTTACCACAGGTAATTAAGTTAACTACCTGATAAAAATGTAATTGGGTGCTGTAATGCTAGCTATTGTCTGAAAAGACTTTGACTGACAGTTACTTATGTAGGCTTCTTGGTTATCTTTATAGGCACGTAATCAAATCCAAATTCGATCATTATTTTGTGATTGGATTTAAGTAAACAGCCAAATTGGGTAATCATGACCTGGGAAGATTTTATTATTTGTCTCAATGATAGGGTTTGGATTTTTATATTGTTAGGACATAATAAGAAATTAGTCTGATTGCCTGCTGATGCTGCCAAACGCTGTGCCGCAGCCACACCCTCCATGTCAAGAATAAACCTAATTCATGGGAGATGTTTCCAGGAGGCCATAGAATACCAATCTGTGTGCTGCAGGGATTCCTGTTGACTCTCCTGGAAGCATCCATCATTTCTTGCAAGCCTTTGATCGCGCTGCAATCAGAATCGACACATGCTGGGTTCTTTGATACCATGGAGAACGGGCCTTCAGGATTCTGGGAACACACGTTTGGGTGTGAGTTGCAAAGCAGCTGCTGCCTGAGCACCAGTGTCCCCTGCAGGTCCAGGACTGTGGTAAACAGCTTGAACAGTGAAAAGATTCATCAGGTTACATCAGCTGCTCCTGGCAATGTGGGTTTGTGCCTTTCCTATGTGCAAACTCCAACCCTGAAATAAGCAAACAGTCTGCTGCATAAACTCCGTGGACACACACATCTTGAGCACTTGTTACGAAGGACGCTTTGCAAAAGTGGGACGATTTAGGGTCTTCCTCACTCTCTGCCCAGTGGGTGTGTCCGTTGATTCTAGCACCTTCTCTGCGGCCTCCCCAGGGTTGGGAGAAGAGAACCTCTGCTGGGCTGTGTTCCTGAGCCAAGTCGCAAGACCGGAAGTGATGGAACCTCAAGGGCTGCAGTGTGGTGTTGACATTTCCAGCACAAAATAACACTCTCAAACCCATAGCTTTAGCCATGCACTTCAGGTTGGCTAAGACCAAATTAGACCGGTTTTTAAAATGAATCTTCCCCATGTTCTGAGGGCAGACTGGAATGTTTCCTTCTCCTCCACACCTGTCCGGCCCCTACTCCCCACCCCAGCAGCAACCTGATCTTTGCCCAGCAGACACAGAGGCGCCTTCCCAGCCTCGGCCTGGAGCCCACAGTGGCCTCTGGGCCTGCTGACTTCCTGTAGGGCGTGCTGACCTGCCCATGTGTGAACTGCTGGTGATGCCCACCTTATCCCAGTTTCACGTGCCACGTGACACCTGTGCTTTCCCAGTGAGGCGACAAGTGCCGTGGTTGCAACTACGGCTCAGGTCACAGGACCCAAATGCTCACTGTGGAGACCTGCCCTGTGCCAGATGACAGATAATGGACAAATAAACGCATCGCATTCTGCATGTAGAATCTGTGGGTTATCCCAGGTTACCCAGGAGTTTGGGGATCAGAGACAGGAATAAAATCAGACTCTTCAACGATGTGCATGGTACACCTGCTTCAGATACCATGTTTGCTGATGGGTACGGACCCTGGGAAGTCCAAGTGCTCCTAACATCTTAGAAATCCAATAGTTCTCAGAAAATATGCAGCATTTGTCCCAATGGGGGACCTGGCTAAGGTGGCCCTTGGTTTTACATGACCCTCTCCTGCTGCCTGCTACACCCTGAGATTCTCACCTCAGTGCACACAGCACCCAGCAGCAGGAGGAAGTCAAGGAGGCTGTCTGTGCTGCCAACTCCAAATTACTCTTTGCAAATACAGTTCCCTTTATAGAGCAAACAGGATCACCCAGTTCACTTATGGAGCAAGAGAGAAAGAACTTTATCCATCATTAATGTTTTACTACCTTTCTCAAAAAGCGTCACCTTTAACCCCCCAATCAACTCTAAACCAAGGCTAAGGAGCGACAGCTCCCAGGTCAGTTCCGGGTGCTGGCGCTGTCCCTGTGCCAAGGCTGTTTCCATCTGGAGAAACAAATAAACAGAAAGATAAGCTCTTTAAAGCGCATGATGAAGCAGACCCAGAATCTCCAAAGCAGAGATAGCCAGCCACTCAGCCCTCATTTGGGATGATATATGGCTGTCTGCCCAAGAGCCGCCTGGCCTGGCCTGGACTGGCCCCTGCAGTCCTGGGTGGTAAAGAAAGCCCTTCCTTCCATGGCTTGGAGAATGATGGGCCAGCAGGAAGAGCAAGCTAATTGCAAGAATTTATCGGTCAACTCAGCCCCAGAAATGCAGAAAATGACCACATGATGCCCTGAAGGACGTGGTGTGTCAAAAAATGTGCCAGGCTGACTGCCAGGAACTGCCAGCAAAGATCATACTGAACACAAGGGTAGCACTGACTCTGAAGTTTTAGTCAAACACTGTAATGACTAGAAATGGCCCAGGGAAGCCAAACCAGGAGCACAGCTGGGGACACCAGTAATGTGGCGGCAAGCTCAAGAGCCTGTGCCACCTATGCTGACACTCAGCCCACCTCCACTAAGTAGGGAATTGTCTCGTGGGTAAATGACAGGCAGTTCTAACACTTTCATTTTTATAGATGACTAATGCCTAATTCCTAATTATTTGTGACCTAAGAAGTGAGTCATTAGGAGGCAGTACAATTTATTATTCATGCACTAGAATTAGCACAGGAGTAGGATTTACTGAAGGTTTGACTTCTGATCCTTCCCAGAGGCCTGGCTGCCTCTGTGGCCAACAATGTGGCATGGTTGGAATTCCCGTCGTGTGGAGGAAGAATGCTTGATTATTGATGCTGTCTTGAGTTGGTTGAACTTTACAGCTACTGCTTTTCTAGTTTTTAAATTTAACTTACTGTTGATTTAATGTCTTTATTCATGACCTATTTGGTCACAGGTTTTTTGGTTAGTGTACGGTGGTATATTTTGGCACCAGTCTAAACTGTTCGAGTAAGTACTCCTCAACACATAAAAGCATGGAGTTCACCTACAAACCATCAGTGCCTCTATTGCCACATCAAAAATGTACGTAATCATGCCACATGTATGTGAGAAGCTTCCTTTCTATGACATACAGAAACTGACGTAGGGAGGCCAGAAGATTTTTGGCTTGTCAAGTCAGATGCTGACTGAAAAGTTTTGTGAGCCACCATTCTAAAAGTCTAGAAATATACTGCACCAATGTACGTGGTTAGGGTTAGGGTTAGAGATGTTTAGTAACCAGCCCTCAAGTGTAAAAACGTGTGTGTATAAGAGTAAGAAAAAAAAGAGTAAGACAAAAATGAAACAATAAAGACTGTCAAAATTTCAGCCATTACTCAGTAAAGTGAGTGAATTTTTGCTTAATCAGATAATATTTTCAAAAACTGGAAGAATATATGTTTTCGTTTTAAACTATTTACAATTTGACAACTGTACACGTGACACATTTCTAAATTTAACAGGCATTGTTAAAATATTTGCTATCATTTTCTTAAGTCTAAACGATCAATAAAGCAATCAAAGTCCTGATTGGTGGTATTTGATAATTTCTCTGGTATAAATACCCCAATTTTAATCATGGCCAATTTTAATCCTCTAACACGACATCATGAATGTAGAGTTTGGGGAAGATGATCAGTATTTCACTTAAATTGTGTTGCTACCATACAGCTACAACAGTCTGAAAGACAAGAGCATAGATCATAGTAAACTGTAGTTAAAACAAAAAAAAAAACAAGGAAGTGATTAGTTTTCAGTTTTATTAACTTTGGTTTTTATATTATTTAATTGTAACATTAATGACTTAATTGTAAATAATGGTTATGTTTAATAACTGACTCTGAAGATTCTGGAAGATTCCTGAACATTCTTTCCAGCCCATACTCACTGGCACATCAGTGAATTGTGACTAATCGTTCTTTACTTCCTGTTCCAGATGCCCTCAGTTTATAATCTGGCCGGGATCTAAGCAGGGGTGCAACCTCTCTGGAGTCAGCTCCTCCCTTTGTCAGAGTCACTGCCCTGTGCCCCTCTCTGGAGCAGGGCTTTGTGCAGTCTGTCTCCAGCCTAGAAGGGCCAGGGCAGGTCTGTACTTTTGCCAGTGCCGGAAGCCCAGCCCTGTCATAAAGAGGAAGTGCTAGAAGCAGTTTGAGAATTAGGAAGAGAGTGCCAGCCAGTGACTAAAGCTAGTGGGGCCATAAAAATCTGCCCCAGGTTCCTGGGAAACAAGGTGCTGGCTTTAAACGTGTTTCATTTTCTCTCCTGAAAAAACGTAACTACAAACTTGAATTGTAGGCAGGTCATAAAACTCAAATTCCCGTATCAAAGAACATTTCCAAGGACACGTACATATGATTTATACAGTTTGTAATGCTTAACCAATGACTAAAAAGTTCCTTTTTTCCCCTCCATGAATAACTACCTTAGTCCTTTTATTGGTCAAGTGTGGAGTTTTAAAGTTTTTTCCCATGGTATCAGATTCCTAATGATAACTGGTCCTCATGTATTACAAAAAGGAGCCATTTGTTTAAAAATATAACAGATAATGCTTCCTCCACCTCCCACCTCTACATTTCTGTCCGCAGGAACTGGGGTCCAAGAGGAGAGTAAGTTCTCTCCCCTCACCCTTCACTGCAGACTGTCCCAGACCTGGCTCCAGCTTGCATCTCCCACCACATCGTGCTATTCCAGCAAAGAACCATCACAGACTTCGAAACTGCTCCCTTCTCAGAACGGCTCTCACCAGTGGGCTCCTTGAGAGAAAAAGTGAGTTTTAAAAGTTACTAATTTGGAGTTTTTAATTCTAAAATCTGTCCCAAGATAACTACGGGAAACACATATTTAGATATGCATCTTCTATTCATGGTAGATATTTAAGAACAGGTTGAACAACAACAACAAATGCTCAATTCTGCTTGACCTAAGAACCCTGACATTGCAATTTCCTTTCCTTGAGTCAGGGAAAGTGGCCGCCTTGAGACCTAACAAACTGGTCTCCAAGAGGGACCTGGAGAAGTGAGAATGGGAGGCATCTGCTGGAACAAAACTGGTACCTACGGTTTTAACAACTCCAATGTGAAGAGCATTTATGTTCATGCAAATGAACTCTTTTCTTCGTGCCCAGATGGTGTGCCTATGTAAGCACTTTAAGGGCAAGGTCTTTTGACCTGGAATGCATTTCAGCCTTTGAAGGAGGAAGCATTTCTCCCCAAGTTTCACTGATGAATTTCAGGTGTCCTGAAATTTATGTAAACCTAACGCTCAACTTGGCTCACACTCGGCATGAGTAGGGTGCAGGGACTAATAGTGCCTGATTTTGCGATTTGCCCGCATCTCACAGCCTCCTGCGGAATCATCCAGGATCTGTTCCCTCTGGACCTTCATCTCTATGTGTGTCTCGTGGGTATCCTGTGTCAGGATACAGCGGTTGCTTCCATCCTGTTTCTGGGGAGGTTATAAGCCCAGTAAGACAAAACTTGTGAAGATGCTTTATCTGGAGCATTCTTTTGCTTTGGTTCTTGCTCCAATTTCTCCTACCCTAGGTGGGAAAAAAGTTCTACAACCAGCCAGGAATATAAAACTGATTGTTGGAACCAGAGACTTATCTATTATCTTACACAAGTCTCTAGTGTTCAGGTACAATCAGCAGTTTATCGTAAACACTAGGAGTCCAAGCTCCCATCTGAGTCTAGTGAGTGAGGAGGGTGAGAGAAGATCTCTTCCTGGAATGGTCCTGAGTAAAATGATGGGCCCAGTAGCAGACTTTTGGGGAGACCAGCTATGCATCTAGAATATCATTCATTCAACAAGTTATCGACTAAATAATGCCTAACCCAAAGATAATCCTCTCAATGTCTGCCCAAAATACTTAGAGAAATGAAAAAAGCAGTTAAAATAAAATTCTTATTTAAATAGTTCATCTAGCCAGGTGCTGTGGCACATGCCAGGAATCCCAGATATTCAGGAGGCTGAGGGAGGAGAAGTGTGAGTTCTGCAACGTGGGCAACATAGCAATACTTGTCTATAAATACATAAAAATTAAAAAAAAATGCCCACAAAGTAGTCCCACCTGTATTTTCATCATATTTCATGTCTGAATATAAAATTATGTATTGTGGCAACAAGAGCCTAAATTAAAAGTTCAGGGGAAAAATTTAATAGAAACTGGAAATTTCTGTAACTTTTGCCCAAACTAGAAATTCTAGGAGATGTAGACGAGGTATCACCTACAGGATCTGGAATGACAGCATCCCCAAGGACATCAGTAACAGAGGCAGCCAAGTACGGTTTGATTCCAGCTTACAGGCTCCTCGCTATTTTCAAAGATAATCCCCTTGACTGCTGGGCCCAGCACACAAACATGGAAATTTAATAAATATTTTGATGCTAATGACTAGGGTTTTACATATTTGGATCAGTATGGTGAAAAAAAACCTATAGGTCTTGGGATTGGGGATTTATCTTAAGTGATAGAGCACTTGCCTAGCAAGCCCAAGGCCCTGAGTTCGATCCCCAGCACCACTTCTCCCACAAAAAACCCTATAGGACTTTATCAGTCAGGAGATCATTGAGATAAAGTCCAAAGGAAAATAATTCCCTGTTTCAGTGTGTTTACAAGATATACCACAAGACTCTCATGATGTCTATGTGAGTATATACCGGGCCTCATGCTTAATACAATCTCATATACTTGAACTTTACAAAAACATCCAAAAGAAAATGTGTTGTTATTCCCAGGTAATAAATGAATAAATGAGGATGAGAAAGTTTTTTAAATGTTGAATTAGTATAGGAGAAATAATTACCTAAAGTTACATAATTTGTGAGGTCTCTGGGCTCCCCATTCACTGAACTGTCCTTTCTACCACCTATAGAACCTTGGGCACATCCCAAGTGGGCTCAAAGAAACTTCACAGGCTGGCAGGGGCCAGAAAGAAATGCAGCCCTGCTGTCTGTCCCTTCTGTTGCATCCTTTGTCCAGAGTCCTGGGATTCAAGAGTTCAGAGGGTTATAGGATTTGATTTGAGACGGTAGCTGGATTCCTGTAGATTCTTGATGAAGGAACTATACAGGATTGATTCTTTAGGGAAATGACATTGCTAATTGTAGGTGAGGCGAAGAAGAATTTTACCACTCTAATGACTGAGGATCATTGGCAGATATTTGCATACGCAATAATTAATATGGAATGGAGAAAAGCAATGGCCTGAAGAGAGAGAAGAGAGGAAAAGAAATGCTTTGCAGAGTGGGGAGGAGCAACATGGAACAAAATGAGAAAATAAATAGTATTTACTGGGTTTCAGACATTGGGCGAGTACCACAGGGTCACCAACTCCTTTATACTTTCAAAATATTCATTAGTTCTCTCTAATATATTTTATGTTAGTTATCACCAAATAAGATAGTACTAGCGAAGTTCTCATAAGAGTACATTTTAATTCAATAAATATTAACTAACCTTAACAACTAATGCAACTACCACTAAAAATAGTAGACATGATTCTGTTGGGTGGCCATTTGTGGGGAACTTTCTGTTATGGGCCCCTGTGTCTGGACTATAAATGGTGCAAGGACTTTGGGACACTCTCTTGGTCTTCATAATGCTTACAGTCTCCTGGAGAGACAAGCATGTAGACATCTAACTCATGATTTGAGCAGAGAGAGGTGAAAGGAGATAGTAGCGCCTGGTGGGCAAAATCCTGTTGGGTGGATCTCTTGCCAAACCCAGGGACAGCAACGTCACAGCAGTGGCTTGAAATCGACCACAATGGGAGTGTTTGTACCACGGGAATGGCCAACACCACGGCTGAGGGCTAATTTTTCCCCTAGAGGTCTGGTTGTTGACATTGACTGTTACTGTTCAGAGGTGAGAAGATGTTTGAACTTGTCCTTGTAGGTGGAGACTGATTGCTTAGATATTTGGGACTCGTCTTCTCAGGTACTCCAGCCTCTTCGCCATTTTTCTATCCATCTTGGAACTGCTTCTCACCTCCTGGCTCAGAAAGAGAAAAGAAACAGTGGGGGTCAATCTTTCCAGCACCCTGGACCCCCTTTCCCATTCCTGTCAAATCCAGGCTGAAGTGTATGTCTTTAATCCTGCATGCTGGCATCAAATCAAGTGGATAAAAGTGGTAATGGACTGTTCAGAAGTCTGATTTAAAAAAAAAAAAAAAGCAGATACAAGTCTAGCATGGTAGGCAGAAAATTTCTTCCTATCCTGGATATTTTCCTGTTCAGCTTAACCTGTTTTCAAAATCACCCAAATCAAAATTGTCCTTCAGGGTAACTGGATGCATTGATTTGCAGTAAACAAAAAGGAGTGAGGGGTCCACACTCTGTTAATTTCATTTTCTTCTTGCTGTAATTATATAAATTGCCTTTAAAACAATTATTGAACAATTAAGGAGTTATGAAAAGGTATTTGTTGTCCAAATAAGACACTATTGCTTTTCGTAAGTGCTTGCAAAGCCTTATATCTGAACACAAGGATACTGCAGTTACATCCATGAAATGTTTATTATACAGCCTCTGACCGAGGATTTTGAGCCAGCTGGAGTGTCCGGTGAGATTACTAAAATGTTCTCAGTAACTACCTATATTTGACTTTGGCACCTTTTTAAAAGTCAAAAGAGGCATTTGCGAGGAGCCATAAAAAGTCATTACATAAGCAGAACAATTGCAGCTCCTCAGCATCTGGGGAAGGCAACACATCTGTCTTCTGTCTATTTCTTCCCTAAATGTCTCCCTGAATTAACTTTTATGGGGGTGGGGGAGGCAGCAGGGTGTTGTAAATATCCCATTCTACTTGGATCGCAGAGTTAACAATGCCCCCTGTGACTATAAACACAAGATGCTGCATTCAGGGGAGAGGTGCTTGCAAGGAAGCAGAGATCTTTGTGACAGTGGTCTGGGTGTGGGCCACAGGCCAGCTAATCACATTACCATGAGAGCCAAGAGGTGGCCGCAGACAGTGAAATAAAGAGGAGGGGGAAGCAAGACTAATCGCATTGAAAGGAAACCTCCGATGGACGCTGCCGGTACACAGCTGCTTAAAATACCCGTTTTTCCAGGATCGGATCACCTGGGCGGCCACGGGGCCCTGAGGCTTTTTTCAGAGTTTCATCCAGCACTTCTGAATCCGAATGCTGGAGGCACCTGAGTGCAAACAGGCCTCCTCTCAAAAAAAAAAACCTCCCACAAAAAGCCTCCTGCAGATGCTGTTTTCCTTCATTACGCTAGTTTCAGTTAACTATTCCCTAACTTTCCCAAAGTGATCTATTCCTTCCGAAGACTTCAGTGGAAGTCCAGCTTTGAGTGTCATCTGCAATTCTGAAGAAAGAACTAAAACTAAATCTGAGGAAATTCACTAGATGGGCAGTACTGAAAGAGCAGTTCAAAGATTGTTGGAGGGCCAGGGAATCCCCACACTTCCCGCTTTTCCAACAGTGCGTATGTTTCAACCCAACAACCTAGTCCCACAGACTGAAGCTAGTGTGAAAACTAGCTGTTAAAGGAGATTGGCAAACTGGAAAGCAAAGACATGAAGAGATTTGCAAAATTAAAAAATAATCTTACTCTTTACCTTTCTGTTGTTTGGGAAAATATTTTTAATAAAAATATATGTGTGAACATATAAGGATTTATTAGCATTATTTTTAAGTGAATTAATAAATAATATATTTTAAATTCCTCCATTTTGTTTCTAACATGGCAAATGCAAGTAGATGAAACCAAAACAAAAGTTCTTTGGGGTCCTCAATAACTTTTAGGAGAGTAAAGAGGTGCTGAGAACAAAGTATTTCAAAACAGCTCTATTAGAAAGATGTGAAAACATCCTACTGTAAATATTATTAATCGCTCTTGACCAGTGGTGGCAAACTTTGGCGCACATGCCACAGCTGTCAGGCAGAGCCCTCTCGGTCAGCACGCGAACCAAGTCACTCTAGTGTCACCCCGGCGGCTGAGCATTATGTAACAGCGCACAAAAGCACACCATATGCAAACTTTTACCTTTCAATAAAAGCTGTTTGTATCGTTGAAAGCTCTGTTACAGTGTTTTTCTTTTAAGACAAAAGATGTTAATGTATGTGTTATTTTCTCTAAATTAAAACCTCAGTATTCAGGTTTAATTGCGGTGTTGGCCTTTGGGATAAATAAGTGGGTTTCAGGTTGCATTTGGGGCACTCGGTCTCTAAAAGGTTTGCCATCACTGCTCTAGACCTTAATTTTGAAGACCAGGGTCTGACTTGTACCTTTGGACCATGATAAGGATTTTTCTCACTCTGCTCATCAGCACTTCTAAGGCCAGATTCTTAGTTTTAGAGCGAAGGCATGTGACGTTCAGAGAATGAACTGTAGAAATGCAGTGAGACCAGGAAAAAGGCAAGCGGGCAAGGTAAGTCATCTACCTTAGAGCAAGGTCTTTTCTGCTACAGTCACTTCCCGCCATCCTCAGCCCCTCCACGACCCACAGCAATGATTAATCTGTTCTCCATAACCCGTATTTGGTCATTTCAAGAATATTGTGTGTGAGCACAATCCTATGGCATGTAACCTTTTGGGATCAACGTCTTTCATTCAGCTTAATTCACTGGAGACTCATTCAAGTTATTGCATGTATCAGTAGCTTATTCCTTTTTTATTCCTGAGTAGTATTTCAAGGACCAGTTTCAAAAGAATCAAGGTGTGCTAAGTAGGTGTCCTTATGCCCTAAGATGAATATAAACATCATATACTGCAAACATATACTAATAAAAATACTTTTAAAAGGAAAAAAAAGTACTGTATTTTCACATGTTCACCCACTATAGGACATCTATGTTTGCAGTTTCCTGCTGTTACCGATGAAACTGCTGTACACATTCATTTGGTGATTTTTAGGTGAATGTAAGTCTGTAAATGTCCAGGAGTGTGGCTGGTAGTTCACACAGCAACTGCAGGTTTAGTTTTTTAGGAAATTGCCAAGATATTTTCCACAGTAGTTCTACCATCTTACATGTCCACCAGCAATGTATGAGTAACCTGATTTCTCTGTTTCCTCATCAGCATTTGGGGTTATCACAAACACCAAATAGTTTTCTATCTTAGGTGATTTTTGTATGAGAATCAGGTTGAGTTTTTCTTCCCCTAATGATGCCCAATTGATTTAATTTTTTTAATTGTGGTGCTAAGCATCAAACCCAAGACTTTAGTAGTATTACGCTAGTGCTCAGCCACTGAGCTACATCCCCCAACTCAAACACCTGTGTTTTAAAAAATAGGATCCTTCCTTCATTAAGTGGCTTTGTATCGTTTTCAAAATCCTGTTCAGCATATTTGTATTTGTCAATTCCTGGTTTTTCTATCTCGTTTCATTATTCTAGGTGTCTATTCCTCCACCAGTACAATAGGCCCCCTTATCTGTGGATGATGTGTGGGTGAGATAGTAAGAGATTAGCAGCAATAGTAACCCTTAAACAGAATACTTGTAACAATATGCTATGATAAAAGTCATTTAACACATGAATTGTTTATTTCTGGAATTTTCCATTTAATATTTTCAGACCACAGTTGGCTGCAAGCAACTGCACCCTGAACTGAAATCAAGGAAAGGGAGCAACTACTATGCCACATGCTCTTGATTATTGTAGCTGAATAGCAAGTCTCAAAATCAGGGAGACTGCAACAGATTACATTTTGAATATTTATTTACTTAAACTCAGTGCTTAGTCTTGGTTTATAGTTAGCATATTAATTGAAGCATCTGCATTTTCTTGACATCTTGTCTATTATCACAATTTCTATTTTTTTAATTGCAATTCACACTTCCTCCCTGGTTATGCCACTCGCTTTGTGCAGATTCTTTCCATTCTGCACACCAGTTTCCCCACCCATCAAATGGGCACGGGCCGCCCTGCGGAGTCTGCACAGACTGCAGGAGGCGCGGCCCGTGAGCCAGTGTGAGTCCACGCAGAGCAACTAGCAGGGCTGCAGGCAGGCAATAGAGTGCAGCTTCTTCCATCTTGTGTCTCTTTTCCCAGTCATTCAGTTACTTATGCTGGTCATGTGTGGAGTCATCTGTTGTATTTCTGCACCTTGTTCTCATTTCTCAAACTCAGCACAGATACATGATATACTAATCTTTCGTAAGGATGATCCATGATGCAGGGGCTAGATGCTATGTTAATAAATGTAAAATCTAAGAATGCATCCAAAATGAGTTTTCAACTGGCTGGTAGCTGGGGGATTTGGATTCTAGAAAGAGCTCTCTGACCTGCCTTGGAACAAGACAAAGCTGTATGGGTATCCGAAGCTGTAAGGCTCCCTGCAATAGTAGTGATGTGCCCTTACCTCGTTACTCAGTAGCGTCCCCTCTGCCTGGCCTCCATACACACGCCCAACTATAAAAGGGGAATTTTCTTTTTTCTCTTTTTTCCAGTACTGGGGATGGAACCAAGGCCCTCACACATGCGAGGCCAGCACTCTACCACTGAAACCCATCGCCAGCCCAGGAATTTTATTCTAAATACAAAAAGGAGAGGGGGCAGATATAGATAGATAGATAGATGGATAGATAGAGACAAATATATATATATACAGACTTTTTAAAAAAAAATTACAATCTCTTCCTGTGGGTGACATTGTTTTCTTGATTTTATGCTTTCCCTTTACAAGTAATTTCTTACTCTGGATACATAGATGTGTATTTTCAAACTAGTAATTGATCAAAAAGCACTGCCATGAGCATGTTTAGATGTTTTACTTCCCTGATCTCGCGTTTCTCTAGTCTCTTACGTAAACATGAGCTATGTGATTCAGCTGTTGAGTGACTTTATAGACAATTATGTCCATAGTGGCTGCTTTACAAGTGACGTATTTTCATTTATGGGCAATACAAGGGAAAATATGTTCCTCATATGTTTTTAAGTGCCCTTCATTAACTTTTAAAATTGTAACCTTTTAAATTGAGAACGTAAAACATATCCAGAAAAATGCATATAAACAAATGTTCAGTTCAATCAATAATGTTCATTGTGTAACTGTACGGTCACCAACCGGGCCAATGAATAGGATATTTCCAGACCTCAGATGTTTTTGTTTTCTCTTCCCATTCAGCTCCCCTCCCCATCACAGCCACCATCCTGTCCTCTGTGATGATAATGTCCTTTACAGCTGACTGAAGCAGTTGATGATTCTTATTTTTCCCTCTGACTACTGTAGCTTTAACACCTCTGTACACGTCCTTCAGCAACATAGTTTCTAAATAACATATATGTGTGTATTCTTTCACATTTTTCACCAACATTGCTTTTGTAATATTTGTCTGGGTTACTGGTTGTAGTCATGGTTTGCCCAGCTTCTCTGCTGTGCGATTAGCCAAGACGTTAATATTCAACAATGGATGGATCCTCGTAACTGCCAATGAGAATTTGCATTGTTTCCACTATTGGGCTGTTGTGAACAATCCTGTTAACACATGCTCTTGTACTTGTGTTCAGATGTATATACGCACACATTTCCCTGATGTCTGTCTCAAGAAATGGATTTCTAGGTCATAGCATGTATATTTTTGCCTTTAGTTAATTCAGAGCTGTTCCCCTCCATTGTTGTTATTTATTAATATTTAACAGGGAATACATATGCCCTGTATTGAATCTAAAAGCAATCAAAGGGTATGTACTTGTTTTCCTTCTTCCCTAATCCCAACAACCCAGATCCATCTGTATTTCTCCCCCTCGCCTGTCTCTTACATGTTCAAAAGGCCTGGGGAGGTGCTGACTCCTGATAAGCAAAGGACCTCAGCCTCCCAGGCCCCAGACGGTGAAATCAACGAAGGGGATCAAGCTGCAGGACTGAGTGAAGGTTTTAAACATGAAACAAAATTCACCTAAGTGCTAAAGTACAGAAAGAGCAAAGTAAGAGATCTGTTCTCTACAAGCTATACTCTTTTTTCTAAAAACAAAAATAAAACCAGCACATCTCATTGCTTAAATAAAAAAGAAACTCCATGAAAATGGCATTCATGGCACCTTAATTATTTTGTCCTTTTGAAACACTTAAGAAAGGTCAAGATTTAACAGAAGCATATACACCAAGAAAGATGCTAGGTTAACAGTTACAGAACAAAACATTTAAACCCAAATTTTCAGGAACTTTTCTGGCTTATAAATCTGGGCACACTTATATGGCACCTTTAAATCCTCTGAAAGGTTATAGTTCAGGTCCAGGTAAACATTTGATGGAGAAAATGATCTGATTCCTCTGGGCTTGAGCCAGGTCAGTGCTTGGCAACCACTGCAAGTATTTCCTTTCTTTCCAGCCCTTCTGAGGATAAATGTTCTCCTGCAAAGCGTCCCCTCCTTCCTCCATCTGATGTGATCCATATTGATCCATATTGGGAGACCTTAAGAACTTGGATCCCCTTTCTCTTTTTGAAGCTTTTTATTATGAAAAATTTTAAACATTTACAGAGTAAACAGAATGATGACATCAGTCTTAGGTGCCCATTCCCCAGCTTCAGTAATGGTCAATTCAAGGCCAATCCAGTGTCATCCATATCTTCTTCTTCAAACCCCAGCCCCAGGATTATTTGGAAGCAAATGTAAGTCACGATTTAGTCTGCCGCCACTTCGCTGTGTGTCTTATCAAACATACAAAACTGATGAGTGTTTAATTCCATCAAATATACATAGCCAGTCTGGGCAATTCCTTGACTTTGATACAAACCTTTTTAAAACAAACTTTTATTTGTTTCTTTGTTTGAATGAGGCTCCAGATGAAGTCCAAGAACCACATATTGCAATAAGGGCAAATCCTTCTGAAAACACTTAGTGTATAGATTTAAACACACGCAAAAGTGAATCCTGGAAAAAAACACAGTGGGAAGAAGGAATAGCCTTACCACATATTAGAATATGTTATAAAGCTAGAATTAAAGCAGTTCAGTATTGGCTCAAGGGGTTGGGGATTTAGTTCAAGTGGTAGAGCACTCACCTAGCAAGTGCAAGGTCCTGAGTTTGCTCCCCAGCACCACCCCCAAAAATATTGGCTCAGTAGTAGACAGACCAGCCAGTGGAGTGGAATCGAAAATCCATGAATGAATCCAACTGCATGTGGGAATTTAGTACAGTGTAAAGGAGACAAGTCAAATCTATTATCCAGAAACGGGGAGACTTTCTAAGTCTCAAAACCAGAAGTAATGAGGAATTGAGAAATCTGCTTACATAAAACAACAGCAAAATACTTTTTACATGGCATTAAAGTGTAAAAAGATAAAAGACAATTTAGGGAAAATGTTTTCACTCGTATTACAGAGGGTTTTACAACCTATGGGAAAAGAGGTGAGAAATTAGAACAACACCCACAGATAATGAAGAGCAATTAGCTCTTAATTTTGTAAAAAGCTTCCCAACCCCATTCATGTGGAGAGAAACCTGAAACAAAATCACAGAGATGCTTTCTGTGTTGGCCACTGAGGAAAACTCAGATAGAGAACCTCCAATGCCAGCAGAGCTGTGAACACAGACCTCTCATGGAGTTATGATGGGAGGGAAAATTAGGCAGTGTCTAGAAAAATTATATCTGTGTTTACCCTTAGACTCTACAACTTCCCTTCTATACAGATGTGTCCTGAAGGTACACTGGCCAAAAGACGAAAGAACATATGCATTGTTTGTAATAGCAAAAATATTAAAATGATCCAAATGCTCATCCATAGAGGACTGGTTGAATAAAAGTGCTCTCAGGTGATGCAGCTGTGAGATAAATGTGGAGGGTCTTTCTGTACCAATAAAGAGGGCTCTCCAGGATGGGTTCTTAGTGCAAGAGCAAAGTAGACGAGTTTATTAGATACTACCGCTTAGTCAAGAAAACAGGGGGACACACATTCTAAAAGGATGAATTTTATGGTAAGAAAACTATCTCAATCAAGTTCTCATAAAAATTCATATAAGCATTTAAAATGGAAGAAAAAGTTATAATTTTTAAAATGCTTACTACTGGAAGGAGAGAGAGAATGAGCTGAGGGATACAGACATAAAAGGTAGATTTTGTGTGTGTGTGTGTGTGTGTGTGTGTGCTGGGATTGAACCCAGGGCCTCACCATACCAGGCAAGAGCGCTCCCACTGAGCCACACTGCCAGCTCTATGCCAAGCTCTATAGGGTTTATTTTGAAGCGAGAAAATGTTTTACATAATTATAAAACATTTTTAAAAAGCATTTCCTAAAAAATGGATGGAAGGGGGCAAGATGGGCCACTCTACACCCCTGATGGAAGCAATTGCAAGTGACCAGAAGCGCTCTCTGGCTGCACAGCACACTCTCAGTGGGATGGGCCCAAAGGACAAAAAGAAACATGAGCAAAACCACATGTGACTTTCAGCAATCACATAGTGGACAATCATGTTGGTGTTGCTGTTCTGAGACAGTGGTCGGTGAGTGGTGGGACAGATCTAGGGAGTGATCATTCCAGTGTCTCTGAGAACGTCTCACCGTGATTGTGAGGAGACGTGGTGAAAGTTGTGTGAGGTACAGGGCAATCCCTGTAATCCTAGGCTTGAACAGAAGGATCAGGCTAATGCCTTATGATGCACTTCATCTTAATAAAAAGTAGAGGTTTTCTAGCTCTGTCCACAGAGAAGACCAAGAAATAATGACTCTCTGGGGTTATTAGCACTCCCAGGACTCGGCCTGTCATCTCCAGCAAGCATCCCCTCCCTAAAAATTTTATAACCAGAAATCCTGGGAGAAATGGCCTGTGGCAGGCCCAGGACAGAATACGTACCATATTTCTCATACCAGGAAGCAGGAAAGTCATCAAAGTCTTTTCAGGTGGTAGCAAAGACCTCGAACAAACTTGAAATGTTGTTTCATTGCCCAAAGAGAGGACAAGTTAGACATTTTTATTAAGGATGAAAACTGCAATGGACTGAAACAGATCACGTATGGTTAAGTCCTGAGTCCATGGTAATCCCAGGCCTTCCACAGCAGTAACATCTCATTCGGTGTCTCTGGATGATGTTAAGGACCTGAATCTTCATTCATTTTTGAGCTGGCACATCAAGAGGAAGAATCAAGCACCTATCCCTCATTTTCTACATAGTCTTGATCTCACAGTAACGACAGTTGATAAGGGAAGTTTGCTTTATAGTATCCCAGTGAATAGATGAAGAAGGAATGAAAGAATTAGTTTATAGCCCTTTGGTCATCCCCCCAAAATGAGTAGGCCTGGACAGCGACCCTCAATCTCTACAAACAATACCCAGAGAAAGATAAGCATTAGGCAGTGAAGGTGAAATATAAAGCAATCTTGTGTGTGCACACACAAGCACACATCTGGCCAAGCTCTAGATCTGAAAATACAAGAGGCAGGAGACAATGTTAGAGAGTACCCCAAGGATTCCATCAGTAAAACTCAGCCTGTAGGAAAATAGAGGAAAGATAACTCAGAGAAAGGAGAGGATATGTGGGAAGGATTTATAAATGAAAAGATACTCAAGACCAACCCATTGCACAGACCTAATATGGATCCTAATTCAAACAAGAAAACTTAAAAAACTTAAGAGGCAGTCGGAGAAATATGAACATGGACTGGATACTTGAAACATATTGATGAATTATTGTTCACTTTTTAGGACAGATAATGCCATTATATTTTTTAGAATCTATCATTTAGAAATAATTGCTGAAATATTTGCAGTGATGAGCTATCTGGGATTCACTTCAAAAAAATCTGGGTGGGAGTGGGGTGGGAGACAACGAAACCAACTTAGCCCTAAGATGAAAGCTGCAGAAGCTGGGAATGAGTCCACGGGGGCGCAGTATGTGGTTAGGATATTGCTTAAGAATATTCTAGTCTTTCAGGAACCCAGCAAAGTAGATAGCAGTAACAGCCCCATGGAAGTGGGGTTTGGAGGGAACCTCGGGGTGGTCCCAGCACTTCCACTAAGGTGGAAACAGGAGATTCTCTGGCTCCCCAGCACAGCACAGAGCAGCCATATGCTGGTAAACGCATGTTGAATCAAGGAGTGACCCTGTAGTGTGAGGTGTGGTGGGGTGTGAAGAGAGGGAAGGCAGGAAGGAGGGCATCTTCCCATGAGGAGATAACAGATCTCTAAATAACTGGACGGCAATCTCAACTCAGTTGCTGAGAAGCCTTATTTAGGTACAGAAACAGATTATAGGTCAGGCAGATGGGTTAAACCTGCTTTCAGAATAAAGATGAACCCAAAAGCTTAGAGTTTTGGTTTTATCTACTAGAAGCCACACTATCTTTCTCTCTGCCTCCCACATCCTCCTCCCTCTAAATCTCCCTCCCTCTCCTCTTTCTCTTTCCCTCTCCCCTTCTCTCTCTCATTTTCTGTCTCTGTCCTCTTCCCTCCCTCCTTCTCTCTTTCTCAGCCCCTCCTTTATTTTTTATTTTTTATTTTTTTTGGTGCTGGGAATCGAACTCAGGACCTTGTGCTTGCAAGGCAAGCACTTTAACCACTGAGCTAAATCCCCAGCCCTGCCCTCCTTTATTTTTTTAATTGAAGCACCCCCCACACACACACACACGTGTGCGCGCCTGCTTCCGAGGTCACCCACCCAGGGCTGTCGCTCCTGGTCCCCAGGCCTGTGTGCAGCAGGGACAGTGTTCAAACCCCAGGGCCTGTGTAGCCTCTCTGCAGCTCTGCCTGTTGCTCTCTGTGACTCTGTTTCACCTTTGAAGACTTCACTGAGAACCCGACATGGAAAGACACAGACACAACCCTTCTGCCCACAAGTCCACAAGTGATTTAATGAAGATTCCCTCACAGCTCTGGCATCTGTGAACTCTTCTCAGGAGACTGTAGCTCCGTGTCCAAGGAGCCCAGTGCACGGACTCCTTTCCTCGCTAGCCCTTTTCCTTTCCGCTTTCCTAAGGATGAAGCTAGAATGTGCACGTTACACATCTCCAGGGAAGCAGACTGGGGAGTTGCTCTGAGGAGCTTCAAAGAGCCAGGCTGTGGCTCTGGATACCCCAGACCTTGTCCTTCTGTGGCCTCCTTCGTCCCCCGTGTGGCCACATGCCAGCGAGTCTGTCTGGAAGGGGCACAAAATAGCTGGGAAATAGCACCCAGTACCCTTCTGCCTTCACTCTCTCCCCCTCTCCTCGGAGACCCTCGCCCTGGTGCACTCAGCCAAGCAGACAGCTAGCTTAGAACCTAATGTGGAGCCAGTGGATGCACGGTGGGTAAACACACCCAGCCTCCTTCCTCCCTGGGGTCCCTCCTTTGGCCCCCACCTGCTTCCAGAGCCAGGAGGCAGGCTAACCTGCAGGTAGCTGACCCCCCACTGCCACAGACACCACCAACCTGTGGCTCAGGGACAATGCACGAGTGAGGAAACTGAGGTATGGGAGGTCATGTGATATCCCCCGATCGCACAGCTAGAAAGGGGCTGTGCCAGGATATGACCGCTGCTGTGAGTTCTGCAGTCCACGCGCCTAATCCTCTGCTCCTCTCGGGGCCGGTTTAGGCCTCCCAGTACCTGCTCCATGAAATCCAAACCCCACGCCCCACTCCCCGGTCTTGCCATGAGTGGCCCGTCTTCTCCCCCTGCAGGGGCCTTCCCAGCCTGGCTCCTGTTGCCCACATCCAGGGGACAAAGCTCTGGCATCCTGCTCCTCTGCCCCCACCCCCTTCCTCCCCTCGAAGTGCTCCTGTACCCTACCTGGCCCTCCAGACCTCTTGCTCTCCAAATCACTGTATTTCTCTGCTTATCACAGCGCTTGACCGAATCCTGTTACACATCTGATCGTGACAGGGTGGGGGTGTCCCATGACGTTCAAAGCGCACTGACCGAGGGGCTGGCGGTTCTGACTCAGTTCCCAGGGTGCTGGTGGTACACGGCTTCTGGGTGCAGGAAGGGTCCAGTTTGAGAGGGACCCAGGCAAATTTCTCTGTCTTGAAGATAATATCTTCTACTTAATACCAGCATACACACTGCATTCTGCTCTGTGGTACGTTTGTGTCCAGACTGGGGAAACTGAGGCTGAGGATGCGGCTCAGCGGTGGATCACTTGCCTGGCACACACAAGGCCTGGGCTTTAGCCCCAGCACTGCAGAACAAAAAGAAAAATCTCTGAAGTTAATTCCTGCGACATAATGAAAAGAGAAGGATTCAAACGTACCCCATGTGCTGGCTGATTTCTCGAGGCCCTGGTACGGTGCCCACCCAGCACATGCTGGGGTGACTCACAGAGCTCATGCGCTTCCCCCTCACGGCGCTGTGCTCTCACAGGGCTCTAGGGTTCTAGGTCCTTGAGCTGGCCAGGCTGACCCCTGGCTCTCTCTGTCGATGGCTGTGCCTCCCTCCACCAGCCTCTATCTGGAGCCCGCTGGTGCCATGGCTCAGCGTGGTGGTGGAAGACAAGTGCTGCTCCCTCACAGCTGTGACAGGAAGACTGGCAGGAACTATGCCGGCAAAGGCAGCAAGACGCTGGCCACCGGAAGAGAAGCTCTTTGGACCTGGCCGTGCTTGCGAAGGACCCATATCCAGGGTGGCGTCTTCCCAGCTGTTTGTATCAAGCCCTGGAAGAGGCCAGAGGCCAACGCTTCTCACGCCAGGACCCCATAAACGCTACCAAATGCTTGGGGAGGGAGCGATACTTCCTAGAACTGGATAGGATGTCACTGCTACCAGTGCCATCGATTGGGCCCCTTTCTTAGAGATTCTTTCTGTAGTTGTTGTTGGCTAAGCAGAAATTCGCATTATAAAGATCCAGGCTTAGGAATAATACAGTCCAGAGAAGTTCACCACAGTGGCCGAGCTCAGATTGGAATATGTTTGAAATCAAATGATAGAAAATGGCATTTTAAAGATGGAACAGGCACCCCTCCTTATTTTTGGACCTGCTCTCCTGCTGAAGAAACATACTGGGTGTCACGGAGCAAGGCTCATCGCGTTAATTGACAAAACACAGCCACGAGCCCCGTACAGGGATTCCAGAAAGGGCTTTTCCAACTAGACTTTGTCTTTGAGAGGCCCCACTTAGTCGCCCACTTTCACAAAAGCTCAAGAGCCACAGTTAAGGGTAAGAGGGACCTAGAGTATTTTCTGTGTACCTCTGACTACTCATTTTCCTCATTAGTATGGATATGACCGTACTATGATTTTTCTTTTCAAAAAAGAGAGGGTTTGGCAACCTTTCCCATGGATTACAAATGAAAAACTGTGTCATGATAACATCCACCCTGCATGCAACCAACAAGCTTTATCTGGTACTGTCATTCCCCCAAAGTATCACATTACCTGGACACGCATCTTCTTGGGGACATTAATCATTTTTAAAATACGAGTATAAATGCTCGTACACATTCTGAGAATGTTGTCACCAGCATTCCCTAAATCACCCTATTTTAGCACAGGGACTGAGTCCTGTTTCTCTGTGGCCCCCTGCCCTAGTTGTCTGGCCTAAAATATTTGCACATTGAAACTGCTGAACCAAAGAATAACTGTGGGATGCTCGAGTCTTCAACACTGTTAAGAAAACTGGGGAAGAAGATGAGGGAAAGTGCCCGGACGGTGCCAGCCCTTCAGGACATTCAGGTCTCATCGGCTTCAGGGCCTTCCTTCCCCTCAGCACCCACAGCCACCTGAGGCTGTTCTGAAGAATGCCGGCCCTTCAGGGAAAATGGCCCTCTCACACCTCCCCAGCCCAGTAAGCAGGACCTAAGAGGTATTTCTTGGAGGAAAAAAAGCTGTTTTCAACCCTCTTATTAGTGTATTTCCCTTAAATTGTTATAAAGGAATTTGTAGAGAACTGTCGGTAAAATCTCCCGGCCTCAGGCAATGGCTCCTAGAAAGCCCTGGCAGCCTGCCCTCTTGCCACCCCTCACTGGAATGTGGGTGGACCCCTGGCGTGGGTGGGGGAGGGCAGGGACTTGAGTCTGTGATGTTAGGACCCGCCCAGCTCTCGGAGGAACCATTCTTAGAGCAGGCCAGGCTCACTCAACCTCTACTCCCCCACAGATCCTGGGCAAACGAATCCCCCAGAGCACCTGGATCTCCTTGCTGTAAACGCTTTTATTTTCCCTAGGGTTTATGGCACCTTCCAAAGGATGGCAACTTGTTTAAATCCCTCTAAACAAAGGGCTCTGGTGATTACAGACATGCTGCTGGTTTTATGGTGGTCTTCCTTTGTCTAATTTTCTCCCACTCCCTTCCTGCTTCCCCACCCCCACCCCTCAACTTCCCCCCAGCCCCGCCAGCCAGGTACCCAGGGCTTTTAAGTGAGCCTTCCAGCCCAAGGCTGGGCAGGGAGGGAGCGGGGGCTTCCGCCTCAAACATCTGGTTCCCCTCAGCTACAGGTTGGCTGTCCTGACAGGACTTGGGGAAAGAGGGTGGTAGGAATCCAAGTGACCCTCAGGTCAGGCTTCAGCGTGTCCCACCACCTTGAGCGAAGGGGGTTGGGAATGTCCTCAGGAGGTTCACCTGCCCAGTGTCTCTGCTGTTCTCCTTAGAGGGGCCAGCTCAGCTGAGTTGGGTAAGGAAGGACACCTCAGTTCTATTCTGTGCCTTGAGCCCTCCTAGCAAGTCTACATTCCACCCAGCTGTTCCCCACAGCACAGCCATTCTGGACTCCTCACCTGCCGTCTTGTTCCTGCCCACTGGGGAAACCTGCCTGTTTTAGGGACACCCCAACTCTGCTGTAGACTCCAAGGCTGGCAACCTGGTGCTTTTCTCTGGCCAGCCTTCCTTCTCACTCCTGACTTCCTCTAGGAGTGCTGGAAGGGGGAGAGGCCCAGAAGCAACTCGAGGAGGGGCCTGAGAACAGAATTCTCCAAGGTTTGTTGGAACTCGGTCGCCACTCAGGATGTAAACTGCAGCTTCTCTGCATGTTAGACACTGGCTGTGTCCATGGAGACTCTACCCACATCTCCCTCAAGCCCTGGGCAGGGAGAGAGAATGACCGGAGAAAGGGAGTTTCCGCCTGGGGATGCTTCTTTTGCAAAGGTTTTACTCAGAGAATCTAGTGAAAGCCTTTGGAAAAAGGGACCAGGCAGAGGCTGGGGAGCATGGAGAGAGAGGCTGGCGGGCCCTGCGTTTTCCAGAAAGGCTGATGTGGGGAGAAAGATCGTCTCCCATTCATGTCCTGGTGACACAATTGTACACAAATGTCCTTACTTCGCCTCAGAACCTGCTCCAGGGAGCACAGGAGGGAGGGTAGAGACAGTGAGGGGAGTCACAAAGAGCTGTTCTAATGTCCTGTCCCTGCTGGTAGTGTCTGGTCATCTCTGGGTGGCAGCCCCACACAAAACAAGTGGGAAAATGGATCTGCATGCATTGGAGCCTGACACACAGGGGCCGTGTCTAAAAATAAATCAGAACACAATATTCTCCTCAGTTTCCAGTCTGTGAGGCAAAAACCGTAACACAGGCAGCCATCAGAAGGAACACAGGGACCCTTTCTATCCATCTGTGCATTAACAGGAACACGTGGACAGAAACCCTTCTTCCCACTTCCCTGAATGCCAGCCTGAGTTAGAAGCCGGCCTGGCCTCCACCTGGCCCGGCCACCCGTCCTGGCCTCCAGCCCGCTGGCAATCCTAGAGTCTCTTCTCCAGCCTTGGGGCTCATGGCAGGCACACTTCGTCCTCATCTTCCCACCTGTTCCCTTTCAACTCATCCTAGCATTTCTGTAATGTTTTCAAATTTCAGTTTATAAATGCCTTATTGTCTCATTCAATGCTCATGAATGCTAAGGAGTAGTTTTGTCTTTTTTTGGGAATAAGAATGCAGAACTTTAAAAAGTAAAATGACTTACTTTCCAAACTGAACTACAGATTCAATATAATCCAAATCAAATGCCAATATTTATATTTCAGAAACTGACAATCTGCTTAAAATGGAAATAAGAAGGCCCAATGACAGTAAGACATTAGTGAAGAACAAAATTGGAGTTTGTACACTACCAGATAGCAGGGTTTACTATAAACACACAGTAATTAGGATGGTGCAGTATTTATGGAAGAATTGAAAAACAGCAAATGGAGCAGAATAAATGGTCCAGAAATAAACCCCACATAATGGGGATTATGATTTTAAAAAACTACTTCTGCCGTAAGACAGAGGGAAAAGGACAAAATAGTTCCATAGTTTGTCTTCCATACTAAAAAAGAAGATGAAATCTTAGAGAAATCTTGGCCCTTTCTTCTTCTTCTTTTTTTTTTTTTTTTTTGTGGTGCTGGAGATTGAACTCAGGGCCTTGCTCTTGCTAAGCAAGTTTTGGCCCTTTTTTATACCACACACAAAAATCAGTTGCAGATAGGTTGATGGTGTAAATATGAGAAATAAAACAGTAAAGTTTCTAGATGACAACAGGAAAATATCTTCCTGGCCTTGAGGCAGAAAAACCTTTTCTTAATTAGGAGGCCAAAATCACTAACCATAATAAAAAAAAATAAATTGAATTACGTTAACATTCAGAACTTCTGTTTGTTGAGTGTAGGATGCACACCTGTAATCTCAGCTACTTGTGAGCCTGAGGTGGGAGGATTGCAAGTTTGAGGCCAGCCTGGGAAACTGAGTCTCTGTTTCAAAGTAAAAGATAAAAAGGGCTAGGGGTATAACTTAGTAGTAGAGTGTTGCCTAGCATATGCAAATCCCTGGGTTCCACCCCAGCACCACACATAAAAAACAGAAAACTTCCATTCATCAAAAACAGAACGAAAAGGCAAGGTACAGAGTACAAGACAATATTTGCAATCCATACAACAGACAGACCCTTGCATCTCCTGCATATAAAGAATACCAACATACCAATAAGGAAAAGGCCACTCATACTGCTGCTAATGTTGGATGGTGTTGCAGTGAACACAGCATTTTGGGGATCTCGCCAAGGGGAAGTCGAGCAGGGGTCTGTTCATCTGGGCTGATGACGGGATCTGGGTGGCTTGCTGTTACTTTGAAGCACACCTAAGTTATCTCTACCTGTGCTTGTGTAAGAATGGCTTCCAGAAATGTGTTTGCCGCCTAATACAGTATGTAATACTCCCAGAACTACAGCACAAGGCGCAACATTATTCTAGTCAGTAAGGATGGAAAATTTTCAGCTGGGAAGTCGGTTCTCAACAAGGCTGAGTCAAAACAGAGGTTCTCAGCTTGCAGAAAATTGTACACCCATGTTTGTAGCAGCACAAGTTGCAAGAGCCCAAAGGCAGAAACAGCCAAAGTGTCTATCAATGAGTGACAGCATAAACCTGAGACAACGGACGGCTGCTCAGTTTTCAGAAGGAAGGAGAATCTGGCACATGCTACAACACAGATAACCTCAAAGACTTTATAGTTAGTGAAGTAATTTACAAAATAACAAATGCTATATGGTTTGGCTTATATGAACTTCTTAGACTGGTCAAATTCACAGAGACAAACAATGGGGAGTTATTGTTTTAATGGGAACAGACTTTAGATTTGAGATGATGAAATTTTTTCTAGGATGGATGGCAGTAATGGTTACACACCAATGTTAATGTACTTGATGCCAAAGAATTGTGGTTAAAATGGCAAATTCCACATTATGTAGGTTCTATTTTTTAATGCAGAAAAAAGACAGAGATATATTAGCTAGTTAATAAATTCATGTATACTATTTTCTTGGATTTTGAGATGTTTATTTTTGCTAGCTTTTAAAAATTCATAATTTTTGTGATTTCTTTTCTTGTTCTAAATAAATATTCATTTCCATGGGTTTAAATGTCATTTATTATTTATATAAAACTTAATTTTCTTATCTGAAAATGAGGCCAATAATATATAACTTAGAGAATTAGTAAGAACATTGTGCTGGGCACTGTAGTACACATCTGTAATCCCATCTATTCAGGAGGATGATGCAGGAGGATTCCAAGTTTGAGGCCAGCCTCCTCAACTTAGTGAGACCCTGTCTCAAAATAAAATTATGAAGGGCTAAGGGTGTTGCTCAGTGGTAGAGTCCTTGCCTAGCATGTGGAAGGCCCCAGGTTCAATCCTAGTGCTGAGAATGAAAAGAAGGAGAGAAAGAAAGACAGGGAAGGGGGAGGCTAGGAGCGTAGCTTAGTGTGATACCTGTGGGTTCAATTGCCAGTACTGCCAGAAGAAAAAGAGAGAACCGGTCCTTTAGCAGTCCAGCCTCTACCTTGATGTCTAGGTTCGTCCTGGGCGGACCTCTTGTGCGCTCTAGGCTTTTCGTCTACCAGTCCCTGGACGCTGTGGATGGGGAAGCAGCCAGAAGAACCAACTCCTGCTCTCTCTGGGAGAGCTTTTTGGCCATCGATGAGACCGTCTTTCATCAGTGCTTGTGGCTGAGGGAGCCTCCATCACCCTGTGCTTGGGAACAAACCCTGACCGGCTTCTTTTCTGGTCTTTCATCAGCACGTTCCTCTTCTGTCTCCATTGGCAGATTCATGTTTCAGCATGTTCTGATTTCGAAAAGTGGATGATGTGACTTAGTGATCGTCTCTCGTCTACATTCGTAGGAGCAGCAGTGTGGGATTATACAGGCCCAGCGTTCTGTCCCCTGAACGCCACAGAGGACTGATTGTTATATTGGCAATAATGAGCCATAAAAAGGCAGCCACAAATGTGTTTGAGAAGCATCCTTGTCTTTATGCCCTAATGTTTGAGTGTGTTTTCACTACAGTTGCACAAAAACTAGTGATGGCTCACATGACCAAAAGTGAACTACATCTTCAATACACTATCTTTATTGGGCCTGGTCTACTGTTTTTAGACCAGTACTTTAACAACTTTGTAGATGAATATATTGTTCTGTGGGTAGCCTTGGTCATTTCTTCATCTGGCAGGGTGATGTATGTCAGGGTCTTCAACTCTCAAGTTGCATTCATCTAAGTATCTTCAAGATCTCACATCACCAAGCACCTGAAAGGTTTGCAAGAATATTGACTAATAGCCTGAGGAAGAGAAGAGAAGCAGTTAAGGGAGGATATGAGTGAGGGAAGCCCTCGCTGTAGGAGGCTAGAATGTTATCAGAGAATAAGGTGCAAGTTCTTTCTCCAAAGAGTCATCAGAGAGACACGGATTGCAGAGACTTGGGAACACTCACCTCCTCCTGCTGCTGCGTCATGGAAGAGGGATGGTAAATATTCATTTAATTCTCAGTTAACTGTTATACATATTTCAGCAAATAAAATCTTCCAGTGCTTACATTAAAAAATTCAATACATTAATACATATGATAAATATAACGTAAAATGCTATATATACAACAGAAAATATATATAATAGAGCTGAAATTTTAAAGAGAAGCATGACTTATTGCCAAGTGCTCTTTTGTGTCACGATAAAGAGAAAAGAGCTAGAAAATAGAAACAAATGCAAAAAATAAATGTACTGTCAAAGCTGGTAGCTGAGCCCTCGCATATGAGTCTTAAATTATCCAAATTCACCGGCAGCAGGTTCTCTGTGGATTGCTTCCTGCAACTGAATCACATTTCTTCTCAGGACCCAGCTCAGCTCTGCTCTACAGTATTTGGTGAAAGTGTGGGATTCACCCCACTGTGCTGGCCCGTGGGGCTGAGAGCTGCAGGAAATTTCAATACAGCAGGGTAGGTGGGCAGTGCTTCTTTTTAGTCTGTTGATCCACAAAGGCCCAGATGAGACGGGAACAAGGATAAGAGAGACTATTGTGGGGGGGACAATGAGGGACAGTGGAGGGAATTTACAGGATCCAGGGAGAGAATGGGGGATAAGAAAGAGAATCCAAGTAGGACAGAGTGGGACCCCCTAGTGGACAGAAGTAGTAGGGCTTCCAGGGCTGCTCAGGCTCATAGCAGATTTCAAAATAAATATAGTTTGAGTATCTCTTCTGCAAAATGCATGGGCCTGGAAGTGTCTCGGATTTCAGGATTTTTCAGATTTTACAGTATTTCCACACACTTTACTGGGGCATCCCTAATCTGAAATGTTCCAAGATCTGAAATTCACAAGTATCTTTTGAAGGTTCAGATCTTTCTTTCTTCTTAAAATTGTTTTGTTTTACTGTTGGTATCAAAACCTTATTGTTATTGGTACCAAAATTTCTCCATGGGAGCCAATGTGCAAACTAAAAACAGAGTGTGCTTGAGGCCCTGGACTTGATTGGGAGCAAAAAGAAAAACAAAATAAATAAGCAAACAAAAACATAGAATCAGGACTGCTAAAGATTGTTTTTGAACATTTTTCTTCAATAAGTCTGTGTTTCAAATCACTGACTCATAAGAGACATGTTTTTAGCCCAACACTTTCAAATTTACATGAATTAAAACTTTATATTCTAAGTTTATTCGGGGGAATAGACCAATTTTCAAACTAATCTAGGAAATGCAGGCGGCAACTTGATGGCACTAGTGATTGAACCAAATCAATACACTCATTGCCACTTCAACACCACACAATAGCATTGGTTATTTCCGCCAGAAAAAAAATAATGCTAACTGCGTTGCCCTGACTTTGGGAAGATTGTGTTTTGACACAGCAGTTCCATCCAGCTGTTCTGAGCCAGGTGGGAGAAGGTGGAGCTAGATTCCTGGAGTCAGTCAGCCTGGCAGGGCCTCTCCGTCAGGAGAGGAACCGGGTAGCAGAGGACCTGGGGACGCCAATACAGCCCCCGCCCAGGTTCCAAATCCGAGGATTCAAGCAGCCTCGGATAGAAAATATGTAGGGAAAAAATTTCATTGTACTGAGCATGTACACACTTTTGTCCTTATCATTATTCCCTAAGCAATACGGTATGACAAATATTGATACAGCATTTAAATTGTACTAGGTATCACAAGTAATCGAAATATGATTTGAAGTATATTGAAGCGTGTGTCTGGGCCCTAAAAGGCTTATATAAAGAACCTGGGTTTGGGGGACCTGGCTGCGGCCTCGCGGGGGGAACTACTACTAATGCCCGCCACCGCCAAGGCACTCAGGAATCGCAGAACAGACGCTCGTAGAGGTGGTTGGTGGCTACACAGCGCCACCTACTGCTCCTTCCTAGAGAAAGCTTAGAGCAAAGTCAGGAAAAGAAAGGGCTGGCTCCTGACAGTAAGAGAACTAGAAAAGTAGACGGGGCTGTGCTATTTTTTTGTGTGTGCACCTTATGAGTATAATGATGCCTCCCAGACTGGCTGTGTCTATAAATACGTACCGAATGGAAGCTGTCAAATTCAACGGGAGGCTCATGGCAGAGGCTGACTCCACCAGCAGGGACGATGTCCTGATTGTCCCGCGTGAGGCTGGACATGTGCTGCTGATGGGCCAAGAGCTGACTGAATCAGGAATGACAGGTAGGAACGCACCCTCTCTTCACCTTTTCCAGGAAACGACACTTGTAGGCACCAGTATGTCTAGGGCTGGGCCTCGGGACTGGGGCGTGACAGGTCTATTTATTACTCATTGTCTAGCACTCCTTTCCCAAGAAGAGTCACTGGGAATATTTGGAAACCTCCTCCCCGGCCTGGCCCTTGTTGCCAAGCTGGGACTGCGCAGGGCACTCCTCCGAGCAGGTGCGGCGGCTTGGTGGCGAAGGGAAGATGGTGGCTTGGTCTGGCAAAGGCGGAGTCTACAAGCTGCAGCTCACTGGCAAGCTGAGTGTACAAAGGTGCACATCCTTTCTGTATGCCGCACTCAGTGAATTCCACTTTGTTCTGCTGCCGATTGAAGCTGCGTGTCTGCAGAGATGCAGTTACTCATGCCCTCCGGCGCAGGAATTGCGTCTCCCAGTGCCAGCCACGCGCTCTGCTGTATCTCAGGAAAGGCGCTGACCAGCTGCCGCCAGGGCCCTGTCTGGAAGGATCCCGAATAACACCCTAGTACCAAGTGCAACCTCGTAACTCGGTGCTTTTAGCCAGGGAAACACAAATTCGGGAGGTTCCCGCCTATGATGGTTGACATCGTGATAGTGCAAAAGCAACACACTTTCCATGGAAAGCGCACTTGGGATTTTGACTCTGGATCTTCCCCCAGCTAGCCACATGCAGCCCAGTCCTCTCTCATGATGCTCACAGCTCCCAGGCAGCCCCGTCATGAGGGGAAACAGCCGGCACCCCACACCGCATGGCGCTGCTAAGCAGTGAGCTGGGCCGGTTAGGTGCATTCAGGGCATTTTTGACATAAGAACATTTTCAACTTACAAGAGCTTGATTGTAACATAACCCACCGTAAGTCAAGGGGCATATGTCAGGGTTAATGTTTAGTGAGGATCAGTTGCATACTAGACTCTAAGTACTTTATTTTTATTAACATATTCTTTCCTTCTTTCTTTCTTTCTTTCTTTCTTTCTTTCTTTCTTTCTTTCTTTCTTTCTTTCTTTCTCTTTCTTTCTTTTCATGCTGCAGCGTGAACTGAGGGCCTAGGCAAGCGCTCTACCACTGAGCTAAATCCCCAACTCCTTATTAGCTTATTTAACCCAATGAGATGCCCGTCCCCACTTTGCAGGTGAGGAAGCCAAGCTGCAGAGAGACAGGGAAGCCGGGATCTCAGTCCTGGGGACACTTCCTACCGAGAAGGAGAGGAAGAGCCCATGACTGATACCCAGTAGGTACGTTATGGTTCTTTCTGCTCTACACAGACGTTTTTGCACACTCACTGTGAGTGTTCTATTTCTGCATGCATTTGTGAAAGGATGAACCAAGGCAGCCGTCAGTTGAGGAAAAGCGGATGCCTTCCGCATGCCTGCTGCTCCCATCCAAGGCCGCGGTGCTCCCGAGGGCTTGTTCAAGGCGGTCTGTTTGCTGACCACATGCCGTGCAAACAAGGGCCCTGCTGGGGACGTCAGGGGACAGCTGCTCAGTGTCTAGGAAAGCTCAAGTGTGGTTTGCAAAGTAAACAGACTCTAATTTGGACAAATACTGCTGTGGCCTGGGACCCAGGACAGATAAAGCTGCAAGGAAGTGTCGACACGGACAGCATCATGGATCCAAGTAAGGAAACAGGGAGTGGCCCAGGAATTTGAGAGCTGCACTCTCCCCGACCCCAAGCCTACCACTGTCAAGAACTCCTGTGTGCTGGCACCAAAGAGGAAATCAGCCCGTACTCCCTGGACACCTTTGCTATTAGAGGGGACACTGTTGCTAAAAGGGAAGGGACGGCTGCTTGAAAGGAGGTAGCATTTGATCTAGGTGTTGATGATTTGTTTTTATCAGTTTAACGACCTTGCAGGTTAGCACAGGAGCAAACCTCACCAAAGTAAGCGGGTGAAAAGAAACAACATAAGCAAAAATTGCCTCGAGAGGGTAAAGGAGGGCGAGAGGGAGGAAGGAAGGAAGGAAGACCTTAGTGTGCTTTGTCCAGTTCAGTGCTTCTCAGACCTTCACGGTGTGCATCTCACTGGGGGAAAGGCTTGTCGTTCTCAGTGTGAGCCTTGACTGTGCCACGCCTGGCCGTGCCCCTCGAGTAGTCAATGAGCCTTGCCAGACATCAGTTTCTTCATCCACATAGTCACAGGTTGTGGAGACTGAATATCCTGCAGGTAAAAGGCAGAGCACAGTATGCGGGTACTGTGGTTTAGCTCAGAATGACTCTCATGCTCTGATGCACTCAGAGGTGGGGTTTTGGAGGGTGATGGGATTGTGGGGGTGCTATCATTGAGTGTGCTGTTAGGAGGTGAATCTGGTCAGAGGAGGCGGAAGAGACCTTTCAGGATGTGACCTGGAAGGTGTACCTCCCTCCCTGGCTCCTCCCTTCTCTCTGCTTCCTGACCACGGTGGTGTGAGCAGCTCTCCTGTGTAACCAAGAGCTGAGCCACGGCATCGAGGGTGCCTGGAAGGTTGTACCAGATGGCTGGCTCATCTGGGTCCAAAAGCCTGGCCCCCAGCACACAGTAGGACAACTTATACATGTCCCGTACTCGCCAGGGGCATCTGGCAGAGGCTGGACTTCAGCAGAAGCCTGACTTGTGCTCAGCTTCTTCTCTTTCTAACTCCCTCGCACCTGGGGACGTAGCTTCCAACAATCGCTTGCACAAGGACCCCACTCAGCCTTTCCCCCCAGGCAGCCTGATCCAAGAGAGCGGTCTGCACTGCCAGGCTCCGGGACGCGAGTGGGGAGTAGTGGTCCCTGCCCTCCAGAAGTTCGTATCATCCTCAGGGAAAGTGACTGGCAGGGGGACCATTCATAATCATGAAGCATTCCATGCAGGGAACCGGGTGGCACAAAAGCTTTCACCACGGATCCCAACTGCAGGAACCCTCATCTGAGCCACAACTTACTGAGGGAGGTGAAGGTGTGCCAGGCCGAGAGGGGCCAGTTGCCTGGCTCAAAGAGGGCAGCATGAAGGGGACCTGCTAGAGGTCCCGTGACCTGTAGTGCAAGGAAAGGGTCACTGGATCCAAACCCATCCAGAATCCTTTCCTCCCTTGGGCTGCAAGTGACCCCGGTGCAGAATCACCATGGCAACACGGCCCACACTGCCTTGTAGATGGAGCGAGCGACACGTCAGATTTGTACCTCCGCGTGGATGTCTTTGTCTCCTCTCTGACTCACTATCACCCTTGTAGTTGCAGCTGAGGACAGTGCCATTATGAGGATCTCAGTGATGGGTCGGCCCAGCTCTCCTTCCCACCGTGGCAGAGAGGTTGAGGCTACGGACCCCACGCCATGAGCAGTGTAAGACTCCACTCACACGTGGTGTCCAGCGTGGTCAGAGGCAGCCAGCAGGACGGAGGTGGCAGGGCTGGGGAGGGCAGGAGTTATTGTTTCACTGGCAGAGCTTCAGTTTAGAAAGCAGGAAAAGCCCCAGAGAGGGATGGTGGTAGGGGCCACACAGGAATGAAGATGTACTTAACGAGGCTGAAAAATGGTTGAGATGGTGACGTTTATGGCATACGTGAGTCACTACAATACAAAAAAGAATAGGCTCTTGCCCAAATGGAAGCTCAGGCGGAGAGTGCTGTGTTTTATAGCAGAAAACTAAGAAGCCATCTGAGTCAAAATCTTGACGGGCCTGTGGCTGGGGCTAGAGCTCAGAGGGAAAGAGCTTGCCGGGCATGCCTGAGGTCCTGGGTTTCATCTCCAGCCCTGAATGGAATAAAGAACGAGAAGGAAAAGAAAACATCCCTTAGCACTGAAAACTGGCTGAGAAGTTCACCGGGTCACGGCCATCCCTTGTCTGCTAGCAGCACACCGTCTCTTCTGGCCCCGGCCCGCCCCTCTTCACTGGTCAGGAGGGGAATACTTACTTGGGCGATTCCTCCCGACCTCTCACAGGAAAGATGCCTCCACCCTGAAGGCCTTTTGGGCATCTCTATTCTGGTCCTCATCCACCTTTCTAGGACAGAGTTGAAAATGATCAGAAAAACACTAATAGAAATACACTCACTGCGCCCCATTGGCAAGACCCAGAACAGAAATGGCTGCTCCCACTTCTACATCTGTCTTCTCCCGACCCCCTGTGAACTCTGTCATCACACGGTCATTTCCTACTCGCCTCAGTTTCCCCACTGACCGGCACAGGGCCTGCCAGAGAGGAGCTGCTGGGTGATGGTCTGGAAGGGAGGGGAGGGATGGCTGCTCCTCACTCCAGAGCTGACCCCTTCTGGTTAGACACGGGGATGTCTGCCTGAGCCCGAGGTCACATCCAAAGTCACTTGCTTTTGTCAGTAACCCAGACCCGGGCTGGGGACGCAGCCAGACCTCCCAGTCCCTAACACAAGACCACTGCCACCGAGTTATCCAAAACCTTGACAGTCGCGATGGCGTCTGACAACTTTAGTCCATTCTAATTAATACCCACCTAGAATAACTGGACTTTTGTGTTTCTCTTGTTTGTTTCTTTGATACCTCATGTTTGCCCAGCTAAAGTAAACTTTTCAAAGATATGAAGCAGGGTAGGAGGCCTTGTTTTTGTACACCGATAAGCACAGAAGGGTGCTTATGTCCCCACAGGGCTCGTTTAACTAACAAATTGGAGTTTTATGAGTCTACTTTATTTTCCAAAACTGCTTCCCTTGTGCTGGGACCAAAAGAAGAAACAAATACTTATCGAGACTGCCAAGTTCTGACCCTGTGGCATTATCCATTTAATATTCATGGAGATCCACAGGTGACATTATCTACTTTATTACAGGTGAAGCAGCCAAGCCCAGGAGCTTAGAAACGGGCCCATGGTGGCTGATGTTTGGGCAGGATGTTGGCACTTAGCAGGCCCTCAAAGAAGATTTGTTGAATGAATAAATGAACTCATATCCATCTGCCTACAGTATCTATAATTTTGCTCCTTTATTCTATTATTGGGAACCTTTTTTCAGTACCAGGAATCAAACCCAGAGCCTCATGCATGTTAGGAGGCAAGTACTCTACCACTGAACTGCACCCCAGACCTTGTCGTTTTTGTAAGATGCTGAGGGGACCTTAGAGGTCATCCTCAGTCCCAACCACTAGGGAGCAACCGTAGTCAAACAGGAGAGAAATACACCTAAAAAGGGGAAAGAATAAGCAAGCTTATTCTTGCTTTATTAATTGTATTTTACTAATCATTTAAACAGATGAAGGTGAGGAGAGGGCTGAACAGTTAACCGGATAATTTGTGTTCCAAATATTGAAACAGTGAAGACATAGAAGAGAATCTTGACTGCGTGCTGCCAAGTAGTCGGCTTTGGTCTTGATAGATAAGGACCAAAAACTTTTTTAAAAGGCCACTCTGCCATAGCTACCCCGGTTCTCCTTGCTCTCTCCCACCTGCAGAACAGAGTCTGGACCAGAAAGGAGCTCGGAGAAGACTCGGCAGCCTCTGCAGGGAGAAGCCTTCCTGGTGCCAGGACCTGGGGGGACGCGCCTGCACCCCTGGAACTTTCAGTAGCCCCTTCCTCCCGTGAGCCAGCAGGTGACAGTGGGCACTGCCTGCAGGACCCGGCACAGGGGTCCCTCTCGGGATTCAGCTATTCATATCCCTGGCCTCAGTGAGTCTTGGAAAGACCCTTACTTCTGCAGAAGGAGGCGGTGGGCTTGGTGACGACATAGAGTCTGGCAGTGGCCGGCTACGCTGTGGTCACGCTTGGATCTGTTTCTAAAGTGGGGCCGGGGGTGATGGAGTCGATACTTTCAGTTTGTCCTCATTGGATGGGGCCTGTGCTTTCTTTTCCACTCTGGATCCTGTCGAACTGTGTATGGCAAGGTTGTGTAAATATGACTAGTCGGCTCCAGGCTATTAATAATCCGCTAGATAGAGTTGGCTCCATTCCAATTGATTTTTGAATTTTTGAAAATGTCCAATATCTCCAAGAGGAGATCAAAGTCCCAGAAGGGTTGGCACCAAATATGAGATCTTTGCCACCCCTGGGGCTGGTCCCACAGATTCCACCACCACGTCCCTCTCCAGGTGAATGACCCAGGGGACCTGCGGCAGTCAGGGAAGGGAGGAGGGTATCACAATCAAATGTTCGTGTAGCTTCTGTGCGACCCTTGCAGACGGATGGAGGCCAGAACAAAGTGGGACCCAGGCATAGCCAGAATGTGGTAAGAAGCAACCTCACACGTCTGAAATGCTCCCCGCCATCCTGTCCTTTCTAAATTTTTAGTTCAGATATCCTGAGACACGTCATACAAGGTAAAGTACGGGGGGCGCATAACACATGGCCAGTGCTAAAAACTCAAACTTGGGGGACAGAAAATGGATCTGGATCTCCGCCTCCTGGGATGTAACACTGAGCAAGTTCACCTCCTCGATGTCTTATTGCAATAAATGGGAATTAAAGATTCATTATAACAAACTTCTTATTTCAGAAAAAATATTTTCTCGGGACTGCGTCCAGTCCAATTCTAAATACACAGCCTAGATCCCTACAACATTTCAGGCTCGTAAACAGACCTACCATCAGAAATTCTCATGCCAGCCAGGCTGGGCCGTGTGTGGCTATAGTCCCGGCTCCTAAAGAGGTGAGGCAGGACAATCACAAATTCTAGGCCAACCCCCGGGGAACTTAGCACTTAGTGAGACTCCATCTCAAAATGGAAAATAAAAACAGGGCGAGGGATGTAGCTCGGCAGTAGAGTGCTTGCCTGGCATATGCAAAGCGCTGGATCATCCCCATTATGGAAAAAAACAAAAAAAAAATCCCACACCACTTAGCCCAAAACCACACACTCACCCACGGCCAAGTCAGGCTCCCTCACCAGCGCCTGAGCCAGACAGGGCACAGCCGACCTGATCCACCCATTCAGGAGGACCATCAGCTGCAGCTCCGTGGAGAATGCCACTGAGGCCACTCTGTCCCCAGGTCCTCCTTCACTGGGTCTGCCTTGGGCACCCACCACCCACGGCCACAGGATCGGGAGCATCTGTCACCCTGCTGCCGTCTCTCCAGAGCTTTCTACGGTGCTGAGTCACAGTGAGGGAAGAGCGGGAGGCTCTTGGGTGCCGCTGCGCTGCGTGCCATACAGTGACTGCGGTGACCAGAATGCGCTGCGCATTTCAGAGCTGCAAGGAGTCTGAACGTTTTCACCATGAAGAAATAATGTAAGTCTCGGGAGACAGATATATTCAATCTGATTTAAACATCACACAATGTATACACGTATCAGAACATCACATGGTGCCCACCGATAATTTTTATGTTTTTGTGTATCCACTTGCAAACACACAGTGGTGTAACAACTCTGAACTTAAACAAAGTGCATATTTGAATACATTAAAGTTTTTAAAAAGCAAAATAAAAATAGGGCTGGGGATTTAGCTCAGTGATTAGAGTGCTTGCCTTGCAAGCACAAGGGCCTGAGTTCGATCCCCGGCACCACAAAAAAAAAATAAATAAATAAATAAAAAATAAAAATAGAATTTGTTTTCAAAGTCATTTTTGTTATTCTACTTATTTTTTTTTCCAAACTGTTTTCCTGTGTCTCTGAACCTACCTGAGGCATTGGTGGATTAAAAAAAAAAATGCTTCTGAAATAAAAGAGCGGAAACTCAGAACAGTTTGGAGAAATAGTGAGCATAAATTATTTTCCTCTTCCTCTTCCTGCTTGGAGTAGCAAGCTCTCTCCAGCATCCACCAAAGCAGATTCTCTTTAAGGAACAAGACCAGGGCTGGGGCTGGGGCTGGGTGGTAGAGCGTATGCCCAGCCTGGGCCAGGCCCTGGCTTCCATCCCCAGCACCAAAATGAAAAAAAAAAAAAAAAAGGAACGGAGATGGCCATTGTTGCATGAGGCGGCCATTTTCACTTTTTCTCCAGTAACTTTACTATTTTTATACTTAGTAATTAACTCAAAACACCACTGCCAAAACCTTGGGGCTCACAGAGGGGAGGGGGAGAAGGGAAGCGGGAGGACCCGTGTGGCTGGAGGAAGCCCCTGGAGAGGGTCAGGCCTCCACTGCAGCCGAGATCCCCCACCCCAAGTCTGTTCCTTCTGCTCCCACACCATTGATGGTTGCCCTAATGTTTGCACCAGTCCTGTCAATTAGCTGCAAACAGCTCGGATCTAATATGTCTTGTGATTTCACCCTGTAAGAAAACTACAAGGGAGATCGTTGCTATGTTCTCCAGCTCTGTTCATAATAAAAATAGAGACAAGGATTAGGGGAAAATTTGAAAATATTAACAAATACCAGAGAAAAGACAGAGCGCCGCTCAGCCGCTCAACAGTTTGGCTCTTTTTCTCTCTTCAAGGAGAAAATGACTCAAAGGAGCAAGGATGGAACTGCTGTGCTGCAGAAGGGATGGCTACTGGGGAGGGCGCGGTGTGCACTTCTCACCCTCACCCCGCTCCGTCTCTCCAGCCTGGAGGGCAAGGACACGGGGGTTTGTTGAGACCTGGAAGGGGTCTCTGGTGGTCAGTGTTCTGCACCCTATCCACTACTGTTTGGGATTGTTACCATGCATCTTTGCCAAACCCTAAGATGATGACCAGGCGTGGTGGTAATTAGGAAAACAAGCCATGCTGGCTCATGGGATCCTTTTCTGAGGGGGAAATCAACAGACAAAACAAATCCAAGAATGACCGAAGATGACATGTTAGATCCGCACGTGGATGGGCAGCCAAAGGTCACAGCAACAAGAACTTCCCCGGTCATCGGTGGTGAGTGGCTGAAGTTGAACTCGTACATCAGCTCCTTACTCCCTTCATTCAATGTTACAGTAAGAACTGCCATTTGTTGGGCATTTTCTGTGTTCCAGGCACCTTGTCTACTTCCTCAGCCAATCTCCAAAGCAGGGGAGCCATTATCAAAACGAGAGACCCCAGGCTCCAAGAGGGTAGAAAATGTGTCCAGTGTCCACTGATAGGAAGAGGGAGGTAGGTTACAAATCCGTATCTTCTTAGTCTAGTGGGTATTCCCAACCTAAACATTTTCATAGCCTTCAGGATTTCAGAAACATCTCTGGGCACATCGAGGTGTCCACTTGTTCACCAAAAAAGTCAGTGACTCTGCCATCCTTTTCTGGAAGCCAACAGCCCCTGTCAGCACCATAGCTCCCCCAATGCCACTTTAAACTACACTGAGCTGGGAAAGAGAACTTTCTGGAAGGCTCAGAGTGGCCTCATCCACCAGGAGTCATAAGAAATCTGCTCCTTTCTGGATGAGGACATTCTGCGATCCTGAGCTCCTGTGGCTACGTATTAAGCTTTCATTGCTGTGCCTTTGGAACTTGTGGACAACCACAGTACAGAATTAAAGAGAACCCCAGAAATACCCTAAGGCAGAAACACAGGTCCAGGAAGGGAGCCAGGTGCTAGAGAATGTTCCCGGGCCCCAGGGAAACGCTTCCCCCTTCCATTCCTTATGAAAATGAGGGGCTCCACTGTGCAGAGATCAGCCCAGGGCACCCACTGGACACCCAGCCTGGCAACCTGGCAAGGCGAGGCCACACCATGGCACTGGCTCCGGAGGAGGATGTTGTTAAATGGCACTGTCGTTCTCCTGTATGCAAAGCTCATAGGGCCGGAAGGCTCAGCCCCAGAGCACCGCCTGCCCAGTGCCTGCAGGTGCCCACCGTGGTGACACAGGATCTCCCTGCACGTGGAGATGAGATCACTGTGCACAGCGTGGCTCGGGGTTTGAGGAGCAGCGGGAGCCTGCATGGGTGTGAAGCTGTTGGAGGATTATGAGACGATCCAAGGGTCATTGGGGCTGCGTAAGGAGGGCTGGCCTGGTTTTCCTGTGCTAGCCTCAGGGAGACGTTCCACCGGGCTCCACCTAACTTTCCCTGGGAGGTAGGATCTGTGAGTAATCTCGATGTACCATAAATGATCAGAGGCAGTACAGAGCGGTCACCATGGAGGCCCAGCCACCCCCCAGGCCAGGAGCAAAGCCAGTTCACACAATCCCAATGAAGGAGACAGAAGCCATTCTTCAAAGATGTGCTGGGGACATGGAAGTGGGCATCTGCCTCTTCCAAGGGGTGCCTAAGTCCCCAGATAGAAGCAGAGAGAGGGAGGGAGAGGGCAGTCTAGCTTAAGAGGCCCTGCACAGATAGAGTCACAGGCTCCGCAGTGCCCTGGGGGAGTCAGCATACAGCACCCTCTGGATTCTGAGCATCCAGGAAGAGTGACAAATGACACCCACACCCCTCTAAGTGAAGCAGGCCACAAAACTAAAAGATGAGTCAAAAAGCCAGGAAATGAACGGACTAGACAAGGCTAAATTCCTTTCCTAAATGCCAGAATACGAACGCCCCAAAGAGATCACCGCTCCTGGCTTGCGCTGGGATCAGCCCCTCCTATCACCATCCCCTACTCCTAGGCAGGTGCACCTGCCGGGCTGGCGTTTCATGGCTTGGGGACTGGCGCCATCTGCTGGCGGTCTGACAGTATTGCTAGACAAATTACATTAAAAATTCTGCTTCTAGTGTAGCCACAACAATGAGACTTTTATCCACGGTCCCCATCTGCCTTTGGGCATTTTTAGTCTCCAGAACAGTAATAATTACTCACCAGTCCACCTCAAAATACTCTTCCTCCCCTCACTCCGCCCAGGGGCATGGAGGGCAGGACACAGACATACGGACACACAGACACACACGCATGCACACACATGCACACACACACCCCTTTATATCAGAGGCCAGAAAAGACCAGTGATGGCAGAAAACATTATCGGACAAGGATGTGGACCTTTCCCAGTAAAGTGGAGGTCAAGCTTTGTTGGAAATCTTCTCAGTGAGTTAAATAATGAGGTCAGAGGGCCATGTGGAGACATGCCAATCCTCGTAATCAGTGGTCACACTGCTTGCTGCAAAATGGTTGTTTAAAGAAGGACACACACAGATGCATATTCCTTGCCGTCTTGGTCCCTGAGCCAGCACAGCGTGGGACCAGCTGCCGGGCTGGCCAAGGAGCCCAGTGCTTAAAGGCTAGATCGGTTGATCGAATCAATTGATTCACTGACACACTCCTGAATACCTCCACAGTCTGGGCACTAGATGCTGCCAACAAAGCAGAGAAAGGACCAGAAATGTGAATGCAGAATGTAAATGGTGTGCACATTGGAGTTGGGAGACAAACAAATAAGTAAAGATACTTTCTGACAGGTGAAGATGTTAGAAGGGAGGCGAATCAAACTAGGATGTTTCTGTAGTCGAGAGGGCCTGGGCGGGGGTCTCCTAGTTTTCCCTGATTGGCAGGAAAGCTCCAGGGGGGACCTAGAGGAGGGGAGAGGTGTGAAACGGAATTCAACACAATGTCTTCTCTGTCTGAAAAGAATTCTTCGCCCAAGATGAAAATATTGTTTGGACAGAAGAAACAAGACTGTTCCAGTGGCGATGGTTTACTGCAGTAGAAGTGAATTAGACACTGTATTTAGTTTTGGAATTACAGACTACTTTTTAAAAACAAGAAGTCCATGATGATACGGGCTACAGCAAGAGAGGAGATAGTAAAGCCAACAGGTGGCGCTGTAGTCCCAAAAGTGGGCTGGATCCGGACCCTGTAGAACAGGAGCCTGAAAGCAACCCTTAACCTCTCTCCTTAGAGGGAAGGGTAGTTTCTTAAATATCTCCCCGTGAAATAGCAACAAAGGCTTGCTTCACCTTTTCAAGGACACGAGTTCTGTATTATAGCCCGTTTGCACTGTCTTGTGCCCCAAGGTCTCCTCCAGGCCCGCAGCACCAGGTCCCTTAGTCCCTCCCAAGAGCACGAGGCTGTGGAAGGAATGGAAAGTTGGATGCACTGGGCCCTTCTTGCTCTTGCTGGAAGATTTGCAGGAATGTGCTTGTTGGGAATAGGGATTAAAGAGACTCGATGACTGGGTGCAAACTCTGGGGCAGAAGAAACGTTAGTTTAATCATCTAGGAGACTGAGTAGGAGACTCAGCCGATGTTTGCGTACTGCACAACTTGCCCAGCCTCACATCAAGTGCTTTGCATCCATTAACCTCATTTGAACGTCACAACTCACAAGGAAGTTGCTGCTACTGCCCAGTATAGGTGAGAATCTGAGGCTGAGGGAGGATGTCAGTCACTCAGTGTCCTACACTTGAGCCCCACCCCTGACTCCGGTGCCCAGGGAATTAACCACCGTGTGCAAAAACAACCACAAACTGGGCTTTCTAGATGGGCACAAATGACTTTGGGCTGTGAAATAGCTAATGCACTCTTTGGGGGGAGGCAGAGACAGAAGCCACACGCTGCAGTCTGAATCACACCCCCAGCCTGCGAGCTGAACTGCATCTGTGTTTACACTCTCATACCTCCCCTGCTCACCGAGCGCCTGGCAATGCCAGATCTTACATAGGTGTGTCCTGCATTTGCATTTTTAATTTTAGTGTAGATAATTTCAAACACATTAAGTAAGAAGTTTGATCAATAAGAATATATGTACCACTTCGTTTCAACAATTATCCATTTCTCATTTCACATATTTTTTAAGCAAAAAAAGAGGAGCAAATATCTATTCAATATTTACCGTGTGTTACACCGTTTTCAGCACTTTCACAGTTTCTAGTTCCTTTGGGCCTCACAGAAACCCGACATGGGAAATGCTTAATCACTCATGGCTTTGACTGAGAAAACTGAAGGGCAGTGCGGTAGAGGCAGTGAGTGCAGAGGCTGGGTTTCACCCCAGGCACTCCGGAATCCATGCTCAAACTTACCTCGACATTACGGGTTTATGCTTTTCTCAGAGTGGGCCCAAGGAATTTTTTTTTCTTTGAGACTGAGTCATGCTAAGTTGCTCAGGTTGATCTCAAACTCCTCTTCCCTCAGCCTCCAGGTAGCTGGGATTACAGACATATCCAGCTTGCCTGATTTAAGGAATGTTTTTTGAGCGGAATTTAACTGAAGTCTGATCGACACTTTAGAAAAGACCATGACAAGTTAAGGGGTGTATTTGTGGGATCCTGACCTAAAAAGTACTTAAAGGTTGGTTAAGAAGAGGAACAGGAAGGAAACAATGCAAATTCTCAGAAGCGAGATCAGGCCCATTTATGTAACTAAGTGAGGGTGACCAGAAGGGTCTAGGAAGGAACATTTTTATTCACCATAAAGAAGGCTTTCGAAGCAATTAGAGAAGATTGAAAATCAATCTGGGAAGCCTTTGATCAGAGTTGTTACTAAGGAGATTTTTATTTTTGTGGGCAGGTAGATCAGAAAATAGCCACAGTCTCTTCCATTACCACAGTCTCCATTTGTGCTTTGTGCTTCTCCAGCTTAAGGGTGGTGGAAAGCCAGCGGGTGTGGGGGCAGGAGTGTGTGTGCTGCTGGGAAGAGTGGCAAGGCCAGGCCTGGAGACAGGATGGCCAGGAAGATGAATCTGGTTTGGGATTGAATTGTTTTGGTTTTTTGGTTTTGTTGTTTGTTTTGTTTTATTCTGGTGTAGCAAGAGGAAGATTTGTTGTTCCCTAAGGTATTTTAGAAAGTCTCTGTGGGGGCAACATGCCAGGTGGGAGGTCCGGCCTGGACAGGGCCTAGAAATATGGAAGGAAGGAGTAAGGCGCGGCTAAGACTGGCTGGCAGAGAGCAAGACCTGGAGGAGTGACCTGGACCTGACCTCAGCCTGAGGATTTCAAGTGCTGCCCCTCCCTGGCGCACGGTAGGGGCTCTGGTGAGTTTCCAAGGGAACTCCATTCTATAAATAGAAGCCCGGAAGAAAGGCCCCTTCCTTTCTCTGGCCTCTGGCCGCAGTGCCAGGGAAGGCCTCTGTCTTTGCTCATGCACCACGGGGGACTCCCTGATGTAGGAATAGGGCGTGGCCTGACCTGGCTGAGAAGATGAACATGACCTTGGGGAGTGGCCCCCTTCTCACAGGATTGGAAAACTCTCGCGAGAACAGAATCCAGATAAATATGAATGGCGCCAGGAGCTCTTCCCTTTTTTCTTTTTCACAGAGCTGCTAGGGAAGGAGCTCTCCCTGCTCTCTCCAGTGGAAGACAATATCAGCATATCCAGCCCCAAGGCCATCATGCCTTTTCCTGCTAACCCCGACCGCGCCTTTTAGGCCCGGTGCACATTTTGCTGTTTCTGTCGTAATGCTCAACTTTCCTTTTCTTCTTTTCTCTGTAATTTTCAATAAAACTTTAGAACTACTTTTTGTCCCCCTCATTCAATTCTTTGTTTGAGGAGGGGAAGAACCCAGGAATACCAGAACCCAGCCGAGAACAGGAGGACCAAGCCTAGGACAGCACCGCAGGCCCTCGAATGGAGAGCTGGTCAGCAGTTGGCTGTCACAGGCACCCTGCTGTCACCCACGGGGCTCCCTTCACCTCCGTGGTGCCGGCCCCCAGGGCTTGGCGTCTCTGGCCTTGGCTGCGGTTTTCAAGGTCCGCACCGGTTAAAGCAGAGGCTTCCTGGGGAGCCATGGCCGAAAGCCACCAAGTTTCCGGACGAACAGCTGCAGAGTGGGTGTGGACGTGATCCCACCAGAAGCAAGGGTCTGCTGGAAGGGTGGCCAGGTTGTCCAAAGGCTTGAGATTTCCTGTCTGTGCAGTTTGTACCAGCTGCTCCCTCCACCCTTCACCTCCACACTCTCACCCTCTGCTCGAGCTGAAAGCTCTGGTCTGCGAAGTCCTTGGGGACCCTGCCAGCCCGGCCGGGCCCAGCCCAGCCCAGCCCAGCTCCCGGGTACAGCAGCTCTGCAGGCCGCCCACGGAACTGTGTTCATTGTGTTATCACCTCTCCACAAGCCCATCTCTCTGCTGGACAGTCGGCACTCTGAGGATGGGGACTGTACTTCACTCTCCCTGGTGCTCGGCAGAGCATCTCAATGAGGGGACACACTGCATGGATGGAGACTGGTGAGGAGAGTGGCCCGATGAACGGACAGGTGAGTGAACAGACTCAGGAGAGTGAATTAAGAGCATCAAGGAAAAGAGTAGAAAACATAAGAGGTCCTTAAAAGTGCGTGAGGACCTTGTTTGTCCAGGATCCTCCGGGATGCTGGAAAATGACATGGCAAGTGTGCAGGTGGCCGCTCCTCTTGGTGACGAAAAGCTGCTGCTGCATCTGATTAAACTGGCTGTTTTTTTAAAATCAGTTTTATGCTACCACCTCAGCCACAACTGAACTTTCTGAGCATGGGAACTTTCTTCCTCTGGATGAGCGATTTTTTTCAGGAGGCAAATATAAATCACTATTTCTACATCACCTCATCTGTGCTTCTGATTGAAGTCATCGTGTAGACACTGGGCCTCTCTCACGGCTGTGTGACTGGTTGTCATTCGCCTGGGTGTCTCTCTGTGACTGTGATCTACAGCTGTCTTTGCTGAGTCCAAGGGGCACGAATGGAGCCCTGGAAACTGTGGCCAACAACTGCATCATTTCCTTCCCTGGGAGGAAGCACAAAATGAAAGAGAAAGCCACAGAATAGGATGTGACCATTACTAGCAGAGCTCTGTAACAGTGTCCCTGAATTGTGTGCCCCCACCCGCCCCAGTTATCTAGCTTTGAAGCCTCCCTGCTTGGAAGAGGGCGGGTAGTAGAACTGTCAAGCACTGTGTCTCAGCTCTGCTCATTGCTGGCTGCGTGGCCTTGGGGAGATTACTTGGCCGTGGTATTCTCGCCTGTCAGAGGGACTTTGGGTACTTGTATGATCATGCATATCTCACGGTGCTTCCCAGCGAGGCACTAAATGAGGAGCTGTTCTCATCTCCATCTGAACCTCCATGTCTGGCCCCCTCTTCTGATGTGTGATCTCTTCTGCAGCTGAGACAGGCTGTCATGGATTTTGTAGACCAGTGACTAAAAAAGCGCTGTAAATTACGAAATCTCAGTCTGCCCAGAACACAGTCCTTTTAGAGGATCAGTGAGGTCTGAAGCTCATCTGTGAAGCGGTCTCTTCCACTCTGGGCAAGTGTGGGTCCCAGGGTTTGGTACCCTTGAAGGGACTCCAGCTTGCCTCCACCGGTCCGGCGTTCCCCAGGGACACAGAAGACCTCACTCTGACATTGTCCCCCAAGTCTGAGCTTGTGCCTCCCAACTATGTGTGCTCTGTGAGGAATATCTTGTTCACATCCTCCAAACCCCACTGGTGAGTGTTTCCATGCTGGCATCTAAGGTGCAGCCGCAGTGCACGGCAGGCCACGGCAGGCCATAGCTCGGGGCATCACAGAAACGCAAGTCCTCTGAACTCTGCCACGTTCACTGAGCGCTTCGCAGTGGAGGCTCCGTCCTTACCTGACACCCTCACTGGGAGAAGCGTAATCGTTGCCCCAAATGGTAAGCTAGCTTGTGTTTATCTTCCGTGTAATTTTATAAACTAAGATATTGTTATGGTTTGTGTCTAGATGTTCCCCCAAAGCCTCATGTGGTAAGAGATAGCTGGATCTAGAGTGTATGATTACTAAATTAATCCATTGATCGGTTTGGCATGGTTCTGCTGGGATCAAGGATGTGACGCTAAGATTAAGGGTATTAGGATTAAGGGCGGGAGTACTGCCCACCCTAAAGACAGGTAGCCTGGAAAAGATATAAAATACAGGAAGAAGCTGGTTAGCCCCCTTTGCTTAGCCCCTTGCTTGCATTCCTTTCTTACCTGGCTGCCTTCTGCCTGTCTGCCATGCCGCCCTGCCTTGGACCCAGCTGACTGTGGACTGAAACCTCTACAAACTGTGAGCTAATAAACCTTTCTTCCCTTAACTTTGGGTGTCTGGTATTTTGTTCCAGCAACGAGAGAAAAGTAACTAAGACAGATATGCTATAGTTCTCTTTTATGGTACTTAATGCTCCCCAGTCTGTTAGGATTTATTCCACTTGGCATAATTTCTTAAATTGGATTTTTGCCTCTTTGCCTCCTGCTGACTCACCGAGCATTTATTTTATTGCTTGCATTTTTAACACCTGACAGTTTGCACTTATTACTCAGATTGCTCCTTTGCCTCCCTGTCTTCATGCACTTGGGCTTGTGGTGCGAACCTTCCTCAGGGAGTCAGTGGATGCTCTGCATTGCCTGCCAAGTTCTCTGCTCTGACCGAGACTTTGCCCAAGGCTCCAGCGCCAGGGCAGTACGGCAGCATCCACAGAGGCAGCACGAGTGTCAAGGGTTTGGTGAGGTTGTGCGCTCTGCCAAGATGCAGCCTCCTGTCGGTGTGGTCAGAGCTGGGCAGATGGGGCACGCGGGCTCTGGCACCAGGCAGCGGGCATGTGAGGGGCTGGCTTCCACCAGCTCCAAGGGGCCTGCAGCTGCAGTGGCCCTGCAAGCTCACACCCTGGTTCTCCACGTTGGGTTGCCGAGTCTTGAGGTTTCTTTTATGGCTTCAGGTTGGTCAATCCTGAGGCTCTGGGTCGTGGCCTTGTTGTCCCGTCCCACCCAAGAAGGCTAAGGCAGAAGGGGAGGCCACAGCAAAGAGCAGGACACACAGGTGTACAGAACATGAGGATATCAGGGGAGAGGTCAGGAAAGAGCCAGCTGCCAGAAGAGAACTTGGTGGAGAGGAAAGGCCACACTGAGCAATAGAGAAAAGGCAGGAAAACATCGGGGTTACCGCTTGGGGAGATTAAAAGAAGGATCCTAGGTATGGCCTGGGGAAAGACGGGTCAAATATAATCATGTGCATTCTGTAAAAACCACCTTGCAAGGTAGGTGCTCTTCCTGACCCTCAGTTTGCTGATGAGGAAGTGGAGGCTAAGGAGTGAAGGCTGCCCTGCCTGTCCCGAGGCTGGCGGGTGATCAGTGAGCCTCGCTCGGCCTGCTCACTGATGCCACAGACACATTTCCCCTCTGCCCAGCGACATGGTGGGGATGGAGGTGACCACCAGGAGGCATCTTGGTGACACTGTAACTTTTTTCTGATACTTTTTAGCCTCAGTTGTTCAATTCGCAGATGTAGACCCCTTGGATAGAGAGAGGCTGTGGTTTGAGTGGCATTGAGCACAGCACTGGGAATCCAGTGGAGGGCAGAGTCGCAGACCCGGCCTCGTGGCCCTCAAGCACTGTGGGGAATGTGGGGCACAGTACTCTCGTGGGGGTAGAAAGTCTCTGAATAAAATGTGGCTTCCCACTGGCTCTGGACAGGACAGCAAACATGAGCTGCAGTTCTCTCACCTCTCAGGAGAACTTTCTCCAAGGTCTCCCACCAACAGCCTTGGCAGGGTGCTCTATCTGTCCTTCAGGCCAGCCCAGGGCAACCAGGCGCAGACTCCTAGTCTCAAGCTGGGGTGACTGACACACATAGAAAGTGGTTGGCCCTGTGCGAGGCAGTAAGGGGGACTCTTCTTTTTAGCCAAAGATAAGGGACTTGAAAATCAGCTCACTGTATTTTGCTAAATGGTCCTGTACCATTTAGCTTAGAAGAGGTGAAGACAAAGGCAGAGGGAGAGAAATCAAGTAGAGGGACCCAGGAGACTGGCTTACCCCAAAGCGCAAGCAAGACATACTTGTCTGGTGGCCTTGGGGTTCCCAGAAAGGATTATGGATGCTTCTTCACCCACTCCTCAAAACAGATAAGAACTCGAGCATGGTAATTTCTTCCAATTTTATCTTTGATAGAATAGCAGTAATTTGTTTTTCCTACAGAAAGAAGCTATTGCCTCTTTTCCTCTCGCCTCCTTGTTTGCCTCTTTGTTCCCATCCTCCAGCGCCTCCCTCGTCCTTTACTCCCTCGGAAGTAAAGTAAAGTAAATGGGATGGAAATCCTTCTGCTGAAGAGGCGGCTCTTGAGACTCCAGCTTGGAACAAAGGGAAATTTGCATCTCTTCAGTTCCTCCTAATTATTCATTTCCTTTCTTCCTTCCCCATCTTGAAAATAATTACCGCATGAGTAGTCTTTCCCTAGACAAGAATTTGAAGCAGCGCAAATGCCAGCAGTGACTCAGCTTTATTTTTCAGGATTTTCAGTGTCGATGGATTTTGACCAAATGTTCGAGGTGTGGTGGCTTTTCCTCCCATGGAGACCGCGGAGGAAGGAAGGGCTAAAGGGTACACTGAGTCACATTGCCTCATTAGGATGTTTTTGTGTATAGTTTATAAATTTAATATATATTACCCACTCATGGTACATTTGCTGTTAAGTGGAACTATAAATAGCTAAAGTCAATAATGATGATCCCTTGCATCTTCAGGTTATAGTTTACAATTTGGTTTCACTTGCATTTACACACTACAAAGTGACTTACTCAAGTGGCCAAAATGCCAAGATTAGAACTTGATTCCTTAGGAGGCAGCTCTCAACTTGCCCTTGACCTTTGTGTCCTCACAGTAACATTATTGATATAGGAGAAATATAACTCCCAACCTGCTAGATGTCAGATGTGCCGTGTTTGTGTCCCCTGAAATTGAAGAATGAATTCCAAGGGATTACACAGGTTCCGAGTAGGAGGGTTTATTGAGAGATAGCTCTAGAGAGCCAGGAGGGGGGTCCCAAAAGCGGGTTGCCACTGACACCCTTTGTTAGGAGTAACTTATACACCAAAGTCACAATGTGGGTACAATGTAGGTCAAACTACAGTCAACCTGTAGGATTACAAGTATCGCTGCTTAGCGATCCAATAGGGAAACAAGTCACGTAGCAAGCAAGGGTACATGGAAAGAGCAAAAGCACGTTTGCGATGGGAGGTGTCCAGACACTGTGATCACCCACCTGCATTACTGATGCCTATCTGGACTTCCTGGGCCAAAAAGTATTGCTAATTACAGTATAATGCCACATTACTGTTCATCTCTTAGGGAGCATGTAGGCCTGGCCACTGCGTCTTTATCTTGAGGCCTGGCCTTCTTCAGATGCACCTCCAACCACAATTCTGCTGTCTTTATGATTTTATTCATTTTATTTTTTTTTGATGACTTCTTTGAGAGCTCAGCCTCTCTTTCTAACTGTATATTAATTTCTATCCAACTTAGTTGCCTGTGATATGACTGAGGTTATCATTTTTCAAAACAACAACCTCATTGCTGGTGATTCTTAATTATTGTCTCTAATTCAGACCTGTCTGCTTCCGGGTTGTTTCTCGGTAATGTCTCTTAGTAACCTCAAACTTAGTCTGTTCAAAGCTGAAGTCAGATCTTCCTCCACTAAAATCCGCCCCTCTACTAGTCTCCAGGCTCCAGACTGAGGGGTTATCCTTGAGCAACAACCGCTCCCTCATTACTCTGGGAAAGAAGGAGCTGGGACACTAGTTCTTTTTCAGGGCCCAAACTGCGCCCCCAACGACCCCAGCCCAAACCACTGCAGTGCGGAGTTAAAGGACATTGAAAGACTGACCCACAGTGCTGTCTCGCTTCTGTCCCTGGAAGTGTTCGTGTCCTAAGAGTGTCAAATGGAGACTAGGAGGACCGGGCAATTCCAGTATGCACATACGCCGCTCTGCTGTGAAGTGCGATGGAGTCAGGAGACAGAGTGCAGTGCGTGCTCCGGGGAATAAATCAGTGGAACAGTCGAGGCCCGCTATGAGGCAGCTGATAAGAGAGCATCAATCAAGCAGTAGATGTCTGTGTGTGCTTAACACATCCGCGTCGGCCACCGGCATGAAAGCCAACGGGACTCAAAGGAAATACGCCGTTCATCATGGAAAAGTGTGCAGGAAAATGGGCGGTCTTGAGAGCTGGGTCACCATGTTGCTGTAGACAGGTGCTGAGGGACACAGGTGTGCTCATTTGGAGTGGCATGGGGCAGGTGGTGTGCAGGGACTTGTGGAGCTGGGAAAGATGGGAGAGAAACAAGGTGAGGAGAGAATAGAAACTAGTCTGGAAAATTCCAGAGTGAGAGTGTCTGGCCCTGAGTAATCTGGTAGTCTGAGTGCCCGCTCCCTGCCTGGTCCATCGGTCCCTGCCTGCCCCTACAGTACTCAGGGGTCTACCCCAGAACCCTAGAAGCACCTCTACGACTGTGGCTACCCCCAACCCAGACTTTGACTCCGTGCCAAATGCCTTCCATCTTCCTGGGCTTCACCTTTGATCATGTTGCAATGGTTAAATCCCCACCTATTGGTCACCCAAGTGACCATCGTTCTCACAAGGGATGCCGTCTCTACTGATCCTGGTCATTGCTTTTCTATTAGCTTTGCCTGCCGAGAGCAATGTGTTCATGGAAAAGTGTAAGATCAAAAGCTGCACACGTAATATGCGCTGTCAAGCTGCCCTCAGGTCTGAGCTGACATGATCTCTAAACTGGCCTCCCTCTGATATCTGCTATCTCCATTACAAAAAGGGAAAGCTTCTTGGATTTGCTTGAGAGGAGCAGAGTACAAGGCTGGGGCATAGCTGAATTCTTAGGTGGTTGCTGTTTAATCAATTTAGGAGGCCTAGCAAGGCCAGATAGATGGAACAAATCAGCCCTCGACACCCACTCTGCCCTCCTCCCAGTGGGTCAATGCAGGCTGCACCCTACAGACTGTGGTTCCCAGATCCCCTGTGGCCGAGGCAGCAAGAGTGACCTGGCCTTGGCCAGGCCATGTACACGCTGGCAGAGGCCAACCGGGGCTGCCCTGCCCTCCCTGCTTTCCCCACCCGCTGGCAAGCGGGCCTGTGAAGGCACTGGGCCTTCCAGCAGCAGGAGCCCAGCTGCCTGTGTCCGTAGTGTGGACTGTGGCACATGCAGTGTGCTTGTGGAAGCAGTTGCTGTTTATGGCAATTTCTATTATCTATATTTTAAATTTTAATTGACACAATATTTTGTAGCTACTTTAGAGGTGATTTCAGCACCTGTATGCAATGTGCGATGGCTGGATCAGGGAGACTGGCACATTCATCACCTCAAACATTTATCATTGCTTTATGCTGTAGACAATCAAAATCTTTTCTCTTAGCTGTTTTGAAATATACAATGACATGTCGTCGACCACAGTTACCTTACTGCGCTGCAGAACATTACAAGTTATTCCTCCTTTCCAGCTGCACCTGGTAACTCTCCTCTCTCCAGCTCCCTACCTTTCCCAACCTCTGGCAACCACTATGTTATTCTCTATTTCTGTGATGTCAACATCTTTAGCTTTTATACTTCAGTGAGAACACGTGGTGTTTGTCCTCCTGGGCCTGGCTTACTTCACCTAGCACAATGTCCCCCAGTTCCATCCCTGTTACCTGGCAACTGCTTGATTGAGGCCCAGAGATGTTGCTCTGAAGCTGGAGTCTGTGTTCTCCTAGAAAACTGGAAGACCAGCCTTAAAGAGTGACTTAACTAACAATCCGTTTCTTCAGTCACTGCTGTGACTTCCTAAAGGAGTTAATATCCCTTTCTGTGAAACTTATTACAGTTTAGCCATGCAGAGAAAGAGAGAGACTACCTTTTGTATCACACCCAAAGCTAAATAAACTCTTACATGAGGGGACTGCTTTGTTTTATAGTGTGCTGCCACCCCCACCCTCACCCCCAGGCTAATCGGATTTGGGGTGGGGGGGAGTGCATGCCACTGGTAAGCACCTGGCAGCCTCCATGGGTGGACGAGTGGATGGACAGATGGATCGGTAGATGGATGGATGTGTGGATGGCAGGGTGGGTGGATGGGTGGAGTGGGGGTGTGGTAATCCCTAAAAGAGGATGCTGGGAAGACCACATTCTGTGGCTTGTCTCCCTAAACTCAAACCGAATTTTGATCCTCAAAGTTATATGTCAATGTTATTAAGAGAGTAGAAACTTAATCCAACTGTGGTGTTTTTAAAGAGGAGGCTTTGGGAGGTTGTTAGGATTAAATAAGATTACGAGGGGAGGTCTCCCTGTTTTAGTCAGATTTTCTAGAACCAATGGTGGTAAGAGAGCAGATTTAATACAGGACATTCATAATATTCACCCACAAGCCAAATGCAGGAAGTGCCGAATGTCCATCTAGGCACTGGAGACCCAAAAGATCCAATCGAGGGCTGGGAGCCCACAGCACTGTCCCACGTGCGTCCGTGTCTGCAGATGATGGCTGAAGAAATCTTTACTGGAACCAGGATACGCTGCTCACAGCAGAGATGACAACCGGAGCTCCTCCGAAGCAACAGCAGCCATCCTCGACGACAGCAAGGCCCCGAGCTCCTTCCTCAATGAGAACAGCTGAGTTCCTTTCGGGAGAACCAGCTGCAGCAGAGCTTCTCCTGGAAAACAGCCCGCCAACTAGCTTCTGCTCCCACTCTGCCTTATGTTGCATCAGCAATAATCTTCAGGTGGATCCTCTATGCCCAGAACCACATCAACTCAGTACTCAGTCCAGCTGGGCGTTCTGGCTCAAATTGATCACATTAAGTCCATCACACCCCTGGATGAACCCTGGTAGCTGTATAAGAAGAGGGAGACAATTACGTCACATGAGTGGCTCCCTGACTCTTGCCATGGGATGTTTTGGCCTCCTGAAGAAGGCCATCCCCAGAAGAAACTCTATAATCTTGCAACTCCAGAACCATGAGTCAAAATAAACTTTTCTTTATAAGGTTAACCCACTTCCAGTATTTTGTTTTAGTACCAAGAAAACTGACTGACACATCACCCAACAGAATACAGTCCAGCTAGAGTCTGCCAAGGCAGGCTTGCCCTTGGAAAAGCTGCACAATTAACAGGCTTTCTTAAGTGTTTCTACTTAAAGTTTGCTTCTCGGAGCTATTTTGACAAAGCCTGAGGCTGGGTGTTAGTGGGCATGTGCTTAATAAAGGTTTGGTTAAAAATCTGTCCAGCCAAGCAAAGCTATGAAGCTAAAGGTAAGATGAGGTGTTGTAGTGTCTTAGGAACAGGACTCCTGAGCACCCTCGCCCTCCCAGGCCAAGCGAATGCCTCACAGTGATGGGTGGTGGTGGGTGAGGCTGGTAGGGAGTGAGAGGGCAGAATGAAGCAGGGACTGGAGTAAGGAAGGGGGAAAGTGGCCTGGAGACTGGCATCAGATGGCTCAGATTAGACTCACTTCCCCTGCTACAACCCAAGTCCTGAGAAGGTTCCAACTCAGGAGGGCGGCAAGCGGTCAACATGTTGGGAAGAAGAGGAAAGAGCAGAGAGAGGGGAGGAATAAGAGACCAGTTTTGTCCAATACGCACCGTCTCCAGTCACGTCTCTGAATTCTGAAGGTCCAATTCCAGGGACTGACAGGCAGCCATTCATTGCTTCACTGTTTAACTAATGTTTATTAAGTCCTTCCGTGTATCAACCCTGAGCTAGACAGACACTTCCACACTGCAGGCAGGAGAAAAGACAACACATAAGCCTTACTGCAACCGATGCTTTTAAACACAAACCTAAATGCCAGGGAAGCAGAGAACCTCGGTTAACCCTGGTGCCTGTGTGAAGCAAAGACAACTTTGTGGAGGAGGGATTTTGAGCTGGGTTCTGAAAGGTGAGTTTAAAACGATCCACAAGATGTGGTGTAATGAAAAAGATCACTATTGAGATACCTAGGTTTTTGTCCTGAATAGACGACCAGGGCCAGTAGTAGACTGAGGCAAGGCAAGCCTCTTGGGTATAGAATTTAAGGTAACTCACTCTCAGCGTCCTGCAAAGGAGGCTGGAGGTGCTCCGAACTCCTGTCCTGGGCACTGCTCTTGTCTCCATCCCCCAAGCCCACCCCCAGCTCTCTGTCCAGCAAGGCCAGTTTCGCAAAGCATGGCGTCCCTGGCCACAGCTTTGTCACATATAAGAGCATGGAGCCGGGAGCTGTGAGGACACCTCTCCCACACGGGGGGCTGAGATGGCCTCTGGGCGCCTTTCCCCACTAGCAGACGCCACAGCCCCAGGTGTGTACCTACAGGGCTCAGGAGACTGGGCATCCACCCAGGGAGGAATAAGGATGCTGTTCTCACTACCTTTCCTGTTTCCTTGCAGTTTTCTGCCTCCTGCTCCCACTTAGTATGGGAAGCTGAAGTCATTGTGTTGCCATTTTACAGTGAAGGAATTAGATTTCTAATAAGGTTTAAATGGGAAATGAGGTCCTTAAGTGCCAGGCTCAGCAGTTCTGCATTATAACTGAGGGAAAAGGAGCTTGAAAATTTATTAAACTCTGTGCTTTGGTAAAGAAAGATGAACCACAAGAGAAGGGTTATCCAGTGACTCAGCCTGCAAAATTACCGGTGTGTCAGGGACTTTCTGCTCCCTTCTGTCAAGAAGAAAAGAAGTTACTACAGGGAGCAACTGTTGGCAGCCAGACATTTTGCAAAGGCAGCTGCCCACGGCGTCTGCAAAGCCGGGATCCCCACACCTGACCACTGGTCATTCCGCCCCTTGTTCCCACAAGTAGCCAAGTCGACTTACCCTCAACAGAAATATTGTGCTTCTAACCCATGCACTGGTCGCCCCACCCACCTGACCATGCAGGCTTCCAGAGGAAATCCAGGGAGCAGTAGATGCTCCAGACCTTCCCTGTGTCATCAGTGCAGTCTTAGAAGCCAAGACTTTGGGTGCTCCTGCTGGGGTTTTAGGTCATCCTGCTTAGCAATCTCTCAGCACATCTCGCCTCCCAACTGCTTTTCCTCTTCAGGTAAACTCTTTCCGGGAAACCCTCTATATTGGCACTTTGGCTTTTTAAATTTTCTTTCCTTCTAGTCCTGGGAATTCAACCCAGGGCCTTCACACTGAGCGACATCCCAGCCACACTCCTTTTTTAAATTTTAAATCAGGGTCTTGCGAATTCACTAAATTGCCCAGACTAGGCTTGAACTTGTGATCCTCCTGCCTCAGCCTCCCAGAGTGCTGGGATTACAGGCATGTACCACCACACCCGGCTTATGTCCTTTTTTTAATTGTGAAAAATATTTTCCACATGTTAGAAAGTCAACTCCAGAGTCACCCACTGAGGTTAAGAAGTACAACATTGCTCTCTGTCTCAGTCCGTTTTCTGCTGCTGTAACAGAGCAGCACAGGTGCAGTAATTTATTTGCGGCAGAAGTGTATTTGGCTCGTGGATCTGGAGGCTGAGAAGTCCCAAGTGTGGAGCCAGTGTCTGGCAAGGGGCTGCATCAGAACATGGCAGAAGGGAAGTAAGCACACGCAGGACAGAACCAGGCCAAACTCCTCCTGTCACAGGGAGCACACTCCCTGGAGAAGAATCAGAATCCGTTCTCCATAGTGATGCCCTCTGCACCTGGCGGCCTCTTAAAGGCCCCACCTCTCAGCACCATTAGGAGGGCAAGTCAGTGTTGACAAGAGTGGGAGGGGACATTCACACAATAGTACTTCTTCCTTCCAGCAGTCTGCAGAGAGAGCAGGGAAGTCGCTGTGGACAGGGAGCTATGAAAAGTGCCTGCAGGGAATGTGTGAACACCCAGAGAACCCGTCTGCTTTTTCCTGAATGAGGAGTTGTTAGGGAACACTCACGGAGAGGGGTCTGGCCATCCCTCCGTCAGGGGTCCACACCAGCTCCATACTGCTAGCTCGTTCCTTCACTATAGCGCCTGGGGACAGACACAGGATTTCCACTTAACAGAAGAGGAAAATGAGGCTCCAGGAAAATTAAGCTAAGTGTCCAAGGTGAGCTGATTTATAAATGGCAGAACCAGGTCTCATACCCAAGATGTGCTCTTTCCTGTCCTCCCGAGATATTGAATGTGACAAAAAGACACTAAAGAAAATAAAATTCACAGTGATTTTTAAGACAGCTGACTTTCTTGATGATCAGTGTAATAATCAAACTGAGTTCAAAATGGACTTTTGCTCTAGCTATGACATCAGCAATCGATGGCGCTCCCCTAGCGGACTGCTGGAGAATGGCACCCATGGTGCTCAGTCAAAGCAGGACAACGCCTGGCTTGGGAAAGACCTTATAAAAAGTTGAGAATGAAGAGGTGGTGTATGGTGTGGCGTGTGGTATGTGAGCGTGTGTATTGTGTGTATGGTGTGTGAGATGAATGTGTGTGGTATGACAATGTGTATGAATATATGTGTAGTATATGGTGCATGAGTATGTTTTGTGTGATATCACATGCTGTGTGTTACTGTGTGGTTTGTGAGAATATGAGGCACGCATGGTGTGTGTAGCATGTGGTATGTGAATGTGTGTTGTGTGTGAGATGTGTATGTGGTTATATACAGGACGCATTATGTGGTATAAGTATGTGGTGTATATGTGATGTGTGAGTGTATGTGGTGTGAGTAGTGTGTGGTATGTGTGAGGTATGTGTGGTGTATTCCTGTGGTGTGTGTGATATATGAGTGTGTGAAGTACAACTGTGTGTTGTGTCTTGTGGTGGCATGAGTACATATGGTGTAAATATAAGTATACTTGGTATGAATGTTTGTTGTGTGCTGTATATGTGTGGGGTGTGATATGCATGTGGTGTGTGATATGCATGTGGCAGGTATGTGATATGTTGTATCAGGGTTCACTGGAGAAGCAGAATATATATAAAACGACTGAATCAAATTTCCCCATAAGGTCAACACTGAATCTTGAATTTGATTTGGTTCTTGTCCAACTCAATTTGCAACCAGAATGGTGGAAAGAATTAGGTTTTTAAAGGGAGGTACCACTGTATATGATGTTTAAAGGATTGACAAGGTTAGCTTACAATGGCTGCCTGCAGAATCAGGGCTGGAAGAGAGCAAAAAAGTGGTCTGACCTCTGGAGAGCCAAAGGATCCAGTGAGAAGTTAGAGGGGTGGAGCTCACTGCAGAGTGAGTGCTGTGTGAGTCCATATTGGGAAGCTGAAGTGTCTGCATTGGAAGGCTGGAGAGAACTCTCTGGAAGCCTGGAGACAGACGTCCAAAAGTGATGGCAAAGACTGGAGCTTCTCCAAAGAAACAGAAGTGAGCCTTCCTTCTTTCCCTTTTTATTCCACCCAGGCTCCAAGCCTTTTGGTTGGCACCACCTGCACCCACAGTTGATCTTCCCTTTTAGGAAGTCCATCATCCAGACTATACTACACCCCGAACTGTGCTGAATCAATCAGCTCAGCATTTTGATTCAAGTTGACACCACAGTTAACTATATCACGTGTCTATATGTGTGTGCAGAGTGTGGTGTGTTTGTGGAGAACAGGCCTCAAGATGGTGACCAAGTGAGCAGTGGTCTGGACCAGAGCTCTCTCCCAATCCAAGTATCACCCTCCAAAATCCACACACACTCGGATGGGCCTGAGACTGCCAGAAGAGTGCACCAAGGTGCAGGGAGAAACACCAAGTGGCCCCTGAGCTGACACACGTGCCTGTGGGTTCTGGAAGACGCCGCGGCCTGGACTGTACAGCCACATCAGCATTCTAGGGGCGCAGAGGGTCAACGAGCCCGGGAGCAGGCTCCAGCCTGGCAGGAAATGGCACTGTTCAGAAGCGGCACAGGGCAGGCTTCCCGCATCCGAGAGCTTCGGCCTGCTGTTGATCAGCCCGGAGCTCCAGGAACAGAAGAAAAGAAGAAACTGGGCCACACACCGCTGGGGCAGGGACTTTGTGTCGGGTTCCTGGGGAAAAGAGATGGGCCTCAGCGTACCCGGGTGACCCGTCAGCGCTTTCTCCAGGCTAATTATAACCGGAAACCAGAACATTGCCAATTTTGGAATCTCCTCAGAGGACAGCAAAAAGCTGACAAGGCCTGGCTTTCAGTTTACCACTGGGAAACCATCCACCAAGCTGTGGCCTAGATTCCCCAGCTAGAACCAGCTAGAAGTGAAGGATACCAAGTTAAATGTTTACAAGTGGGCCACAACAATATTTTGTTTTTGCTAGTTTGGGGTATTGGTTTGTTTGGTGCTGGGGATGAACCCAGGGGTGCTACCACTGAGTGGCAACCCCAGCCCCTGATGGCATTTCAAAAGAGGCTTGTGGAGTACGAGAATCTCAGAAACCTTAAGAAAGCCTTTGGTTTGCCCCCCTGCCTCCAGATGAATACATACCTGTGTGGTTCTGCACACTAAGGGGATATCATTCCCCATTTATAGTGGTTTACAGCAGATCTCACACATTTATTAGCCTATTTTATCAGCCTATTAAGGAATTCTTCCCCACCCCATCTGAATTTACACATGGCGCATCCACTGGACAGCCCCCCAAGAGCCCCCGAGAGCATCGCAAGTGCACTGGATCCCTCCCTGGAGCTGCCTGATGACGGACACCCTGTTGCTGCCCCGGGAAAGGCCGTAGCTCCAAGGCAGGAGGACGACATCTCCTCTAGAGAGAAGAGAGACAACCCTCAGGTCTCCAGCAGGAAAGAAGAACCAGGCAGGACATCGTGAACACACAGTGGGCTGGCTCTCAGGGCCACTCTGGCTTTCAGAGCTATAATCCCTCAAGTTGAGGCCTTAAAAGATCTAACCAGCTAGAGGACCTGCAGGGACAGGGATCGAGAAAGGGCTATGGTGAGCTGGCCCAAAGAATCATCCGCGGGAGAGACCGCAAGATGGACACAAGACAGTTATGTCAGAAACCAATCATCAGTTTCCTGTCACGAGAGGTGCTTTATTGTCCCCAAGTCTCTACTGAGCATTGGTGCCAGGGATTGAACTCAGGGCCTTGTACTTGCTAGGTAAGCAAGCTAAATCCCGAACCCCCCCACCCAACTTTTCTTAAGAGAGATATTTTGATGGGTATTTTGAACAGTACCACGAGTGGGAAAGAGTGCAAGTTCCAAAAAACCTTTTTCTGTTCTCCTGATTCATCTTTTTGACCCAAATGCTCCCTGTCTAACCTCTTCCCTCGTTCAGAAAATGTTTATTGATCAGCTCCAGCATTCTGAATGCTGCGGACCAATCTGAGTTCTGCCTTCTTGCGGGACAGGAGCCTGCTCACCAGGAGGAGGCATCTCCTTCCTGGCCGTCCCCCACTGCTTACCATCACCAGGCCTTTCTGAATGTCTGTGAGCCCTCTCACTGTGGGTGGGAACCCCGGAGAACCTCCACACCAGATGACCTGTGCGCTGCCTGCCAGGAGACACTAGGATGCTGTGTGGTCTGGAGGGCTGGAGGGCCAGTAACTTTGTGTCAAAAATGGCCACTCCTGGACTGGGGATTACCTGTTTTAAGACAGGCCTGACTCACAACAGTCAGAATTGATCAAGGAAGTCCATTCGCTGCTATACACTAGCCAGATGCCCACTCGCAAGCCTATTAGAACTCAGCCCTCAGCACTGAGTCATAGTTAAATCCCAGACTCCAGGAGATAACAGACTTTATTGAAATCCTCCATATCAGGAAAAGCAAGTAGTAAAAGGAGAGCCCTCAGTAACAGCCCTGAGCTTCCCGGCTCTGCTAAGCCTTCTCCAGCCTAACACATTACTGTCTCGGGGAGGCCAGCACCGCCATGCTGGCGACCGTCGTGCAGAGGAGAGGTGAGGCGTAGACAGTAGCACAGGCTGAAACAACACCCACCATGGCTTACCCACACAGGCTGCGTGCGTCTCTCCCTCCTCTGCCTCTTGACATGTCCACCGCTGCTTATTGTGTTTTCTAGAAAGGAGGAAGAAGACTTTTTTTTTTAATTTTCTATGAAGTATTTTAAAAAAGATGAAACTTTAAACTTTCTAAAGTGGAGGTTCTGAGTGTCCTCTGAGGTGCTGCTGTCGACAGACGGAAAACTCTGCCCAGGCAGAAGGCTCTGAGACTCCTGGCCCAGATGTACAATATCATGTGATGTGTGTTGAGTGGATCCCAGACAAACCCTCCCAAGGCTGCTACATTCAAAGTCATGATGTGATTATTTACCAAAAGAGATAAAATACCTGAGGAGGCTGAGAAATGCCGATTGATTTTCCTTATTCTCATCTGTTTCTTAGAAACAAAATTCTTTTTCTTTCTTTTTTTTTTTTCTCTTTTGTGACAGGGTCTCCCTAAGGCACTAAATTTAAAAATTATTTTTTAAAAATAATAATGCATTACTAATCCCCAGAAGCTTATGTTTTGGAACAAGCATATCCAGCGTAATAAGCCTGATAAACTGCTGTGTGTCAGGGCACAGGGCCGGCTGTGCACCATCACAGTCTCTCTGGTGACCCCTTGATCACAACGGCTGCTCTGTATATCTGCCGTTAGCCCAGGGTCATCCGGCATTGCATTAGATTCTATACAGAGCCTTTCCACAGGATGTGCAAGGCAGTGGGGACTGTGTCACTGGGCCTCTTTGGTTTTTGTGTTGGAGGAAACAAACATGCAATATGATATTGAAACAGCTATGTTCCAGCCTGGACCATCTACCTGCTGAATGCACTGCAGGGTTAGGTGTCTGTACCAGCAAGAGGATTTCATGAAATTGTACCTCCAATTTGATTCTCCCTTAGACATCCCTTGCTCATCAGCCTGTGACAAAGAGAAGAGGCTGTTGCGCCTTCAACCCCTCCTTCGGCTTAGTCAGCCCTAGCGATGTGTGTGTGAGTGTAGCCACCTCCTCTCAGAATGAAACAAGACGCCAATGTGAAATTTGTTGCTGCACCTTTGCTCACCACCTCACCCCTTCGAGTTCCTTTATTTATTTATTTTTTATTTTTGGCCTAATGAATCATTTTTAATTCTTTTCCTCCCACTTGAAAATGTTGACACTCGTGTTCCTTTCATGGTTTCCAATAAAAGCTATGCTTATTTTCCGGAACGACATTTCTCCCATTGTTTTCCTCTAACCCCTGAGTATTTGATTAAGTCACAAGTACTACCTTGCAGAACAAAAGTGTTCTCGTTTTCATGGAAATTGGAAGCTAAATTCTTTGCTCAATCATAAAGGGATTCTGAATTGGAGTTTTAACTTTGCTTGCTTAACTATTCGTGGTGTTTTGTTTCTGCTTTAAAGAGTTTTTATATCACCAGGTACACACCTCTAATCCCTGCTATCTGGGAGGCTGAGGCGTGAAGATTGCAAGTTCTAGGCCAGCCTGAGCTGCCTTGCAAGACCTTGTGTAGAAATAAATTCGAACAAGGTTCAGAGATGTAGCCCAGTGGTAGAGCACCTCTGGGTTCAATCCTCAGGGCCCATAAACAAGGACATAAAGTTTTTACATCAATTAAAAGAAGAGCAACTAGAAATACCTCAATTCTTTCACTGGGAAGTGGCCAAGTATACCAGAAATACGCCCACACCAAAGAACCAATACAGGTGGACCCCCAAAATTCCCCGGGGTTACATTCCTAGAGCACCCACAACTTGTGAAAAACTGCAAATTTCAGATACAGTCAGAAAAATGCCTATAAATGCCTATCTTTATAGTTTAAATCCTAAATATTCTACCTCTCCCGCAGTTATGTAATTCAGTTTAATGAAACTCTGTATCGATAAAGCCTTAGAAGGTGCAGGGTGTTTTGGTGGCATCTTAGGGCTCTCAGGGCTTTATGAAGAACAAAACTGAGAACCCTTGAGATAGCTACAAGGGCACAGCCGCACCTGCGATGGTGCGGGATGCTGGTGCATCTGCCAGAGATGGGTTACAGGGCAGCAGCCAATCAGCAGCCAGCAGATCTGAATAACACTCTCAGATTGGCTACTTCCAAATCTCCCTCCAAAAACAAACAATTGCGGAGAATATTTGCGCTTTCTGTGAAATTGGGGTTTCCTCGAACAATTATTAGTTAGGTTCTAAGGAAAAATCCGAGAAGGATTAAGGCTGGGATCTCTGAACTGCAACTTCTTGGGGGTATACTGCACCCATAAATACTACCAAGAAGTATGAGCATCAACACTGCTAAATATTTTTAAAAATCAAAGTAGATAACTTGATCTTACTTTTGTAGGCATACGGGTAGAAGAATATCAGAATGTGTTTAAATTCCATAAAAACAAGACTGCCAAATAGTACACCAAGCAATTCTTTGTGGGAGATGTTGCTTCCCTTTATTTCTATATTCCTGGATCTATTGCAATAAGAATGTATTACTTAGATGATGTATGTAAATATATGTGTGTGTATACAAGAGAACAGCAACTTCTAACTTTATTACACTTCCATGTCTGTGTGTTACACTTCCACCATTTACATAGTAACATTATCATTTCTTGAGGCTGAAAATTTGTGACTAACCCTTGGCTGACAAGGTCCTGAGGGGCGTGGCTTTCTTTACACAATGAGTCTCAATGTGGTATGCACGTTGGAATCATCCAGGAGCTTTCGGGCCTCCATACCCAGGGCAGACCTGGACCACGATTAGGGCCTCTACAAGTGAAGCCATTGCCACTACAGTATTTGGGGTTTGTGTGTGTGTGTGTGTGTGTGTGTGTGCGCTGGGGATTGAATTAAGGGGCTTGTGTTTACTTAATGTGGCTATTTTAATTCCTAACAAGATCTAAAGCATTGTTTCATTCTCTGAACTCCTCAAGGGCAGGATCTGTGTCTGCTTTGTCCTTTTGCCTCAGAGCATCTAAATTAGTTATTAATGTTAGTATAATGAGGAGATCTGGACCCTCCTATATCCTCAAAGGGAGGAGAAAGTCCCAAATACAACTGAGCACTGTGTTAGAACAGTCAAAAGCACGTGCACTCACAGTGTCCCCCAGACAACACCATATTTCCATTGACATCTCCCATGGGCTAGTTAACTTTCTGGATAAGAATCTCTGTGTATACATACCCCCACATACACACGCATGCACTGAGCTCTTCCTCTGTCCCTGAGAATTGATTTAGATGTTTATTTAGCCCCTCTGTCCTTGGATTTTCTGGATCAGGTGATAACCCACCAGAGGAAGACAAAGGCCTCCAATGAACTGATGGCAACAGAAAGCTGTAAAACGAATATTTAGATCAGCAGTGGGCAGAAGGCCACTAAGGAAGCACCCTTTGCCCCTCACTGGCGGGTCCCAGGGTCGATGGCTTTATTCCTGAAACACTTCCAAAGTGCAACTGGCCTTTGTCACAAGACCTCATGAAAAGGGAAAAGAAAATTTGCAGTTCTTCAGTTTTATTTTGAGTTTTCGCTTGAAGACGGTCCCCAGGCTACTTCTTTTCCCCTATGTAGAGAATGCTTCTGGCTCATCTACAACAGTGTCTTTAATTGTCACTGGTTCTTGCCCCTACCAACACTGTGACAAAGGTACAGGACCCATTTATATTGGCTGACACCCAGAATTATCCTCTGCTGGATACTGCCTCTGAGCAGTCCAAATGGGTGCATAATTCTGTCACTGTGGCTCTACCCATGACAAGATTTCAGGGGCAGAATGTCTAGTGTATAAGTAGAGTATAATCCTGTTACAAGTATGCTGAAATAAAATGAAATAATTTCTGAAGTAATCCATGTAACACTCTGAATTTACCTTGTGTCCTTCTTTAATTGTTTGAGGATGCTTGCTCCATTTTTAAACCATTTTAGAGAGTTTTTTTTTTAATCCCATCAGGGTGCAGGATCACAAAATAGGATTGCTTACTAAATCTCTGAAATGAATGGTTCCAGGTGTTTTAAAAATCAAGAAACTCCCTACTATTTGAAACAGTGTCTGCCTTTTATGTCACAGAGGAGCACATGTATCTTATGAGTTTGTATTTCCAAACATAGAGAAATAATAGTATTAAATCCCTATATTTTGGAGAAAAAATGCATTGAATCAACTGTGTTAAACTGTGATGTGTAAATCCGATTGTATCCTCTGTCATAGTGTAAAAGTTGCAAATTTTTCATTGTGACAGACACCGAAATTAAGGAAAAACTATGATCCTTTGGCAACTGTCCTCTTGGGGTGACATTTTCAGAGGCTGTCTCTCCTGGGTCAGCATCTGCTCGCTGTCTACATAAATGGTTTTCTTCACATCAACTCTCGCACAGATTCACATTATTTAATGTGTATGTTTCCTGCACTGTTCATTCATTAGACATTTCATTCATGGTTAGAACATTACTGAAGTTTGTGCTAAGACAAAAGCATCCCCTTTGTGCTCCCTGATTCTCTCGTCCTCCCTACCCCTCCAGTGGCTTCTGCCCCACTCCTCCCTCCCCTGCCTCCACTGCTCCCTGGCTTCAGGACTCCAGGGAGAGCCTGAGAAAGACTCTGGATCAGAGTCCCAAGACAGGAGAGACCCCTATTCCCAACAAGGGGCTAGAACCACAGTCAGCAACGCAAATGGAAGTTTTGATCCTTTGCTTTTATAGTCTGTATCACACTACCTCTGCTGAGGTTATATACAGATGTCTATCCAAAGCCTCATATGCTCATAGGTGGGACTTTGAGAAGGTGATTAGATCATGGGGACCCTACACTCATGAGTGGATTAATCACTGTCTCTGCTTCCTGTGCCCCATGAGGTGAGCAGCTATTCCTCCCCCATGCCCCTTGCCATGTTGCCCTTCCTTGGAGCCAGGCAACTATGGACTGAAATGTGAACCAAAATAAGCTTCTTTATGTTGTGGGATCAGGCTTTTTGCCTCAGAGGAGAGTGTCTGAGATAACACTATGCAATAAAAATTGTGCAGGTGAATGAAAGAAGAATAAACCAGCAACTGATCACAACTTTGCAGTCTTGGGCACAGTGATTGGTGCTGAACAAGTTTCACCCTCTGCTGGTTCTGAAAGCTTGGCGGCTCCTTCAGCTTGCACCATCTTCCTTAAGGGAAGCGGAAAGACCTGCAGTGACCACTGTGCAGTCACACTGGGCTGGACATGTTCCAGACTGCTACCTTGATTCATTCTCATACTGCTTTATCTTCAGAGGGAAGAACTAAGTGCTCTGAGAGGTTAAATACATTGCCTAAAGTTACCCAGCAAATAAGTGGCACAGCCAGTATTCAACCCAGATCTATCTGATTCGAAGTCTAAATGCTGCCCCTCTACTCCTCCAGTTCTCTAAAGAGGGGACTACAGCAAATGCACGTCAGACTTCCATGTACACAAATGAAGATTTAAGTAACTGGTAGCCCGAGAAAAGAGTTACCAGTTAAGTTTAACTTTTTCACGAAACTACTTTCAATGCTTTCCTTGCATATCCAAAAATAAAACTAAATCACAGAGGGTTTTTAAAAAATTTGCTCAGTAGTTTATACCAGCTACAATTTCTTTCTTTCACTCAAATTTTCTCTAATTGTCATTAAACATAAAGGATCTGCATCTCTCTTTATAGGAGCTGCAGATCCTCCCAAGTTCATGAAAAAAAGCTTTTCTTTGCCAAAGAATGCCAGCTAATAAAAGCAAAAGAGATGATAAAATTAGGAAACCACCATTTGCAACCTTCTGTGAAATAACTGATTCAAGGCGAGAACCATCAGTGAAAGTTACAACCACTGAGGAAAGGGGAAGACAGGACCTTTGCTCTTTACCAAAGCACAGTAGTCCCATTAGCCAGGCAGAATTTGTTCCAAGGAGACTCTCAGGTGCCTGAAATGGAGGACGTCTGAAACTGTAGATAGTACTGGACCCTACATGTACACTATTTTTTTTAATATACATACATACCTGTAATACGCTTTAATTTATAAGCTAGGCACAGTATGAGATGAACAGCAATAATAAAATGGAACACTTATAACAATACTGTAATAAGCATTATTTAAAGCATATGAAGGGCCAGAGGTGTGGCTCAGGGGTAGAATGCTTGTCTGGCATGTGTGAGGCCCTTGGTCCCTGGCATCAAAAAGAAAAAGAAAGAAAGGAAAAGGAAAAGAAAAGAGAAAAAAAATTTGTGAATTGCTCAATATTTTTGGCCCATAGCTGCCTGTGGGTAAATGAAATTTTGAAAAGCAAAACTCTGGATAAGAGAGGCCTATTTATCATTCCATAGATGACTTGTTCGTTCTAAGGGGGCAATACACCTTTATGAAAGCCCTGATAGTGCACAGCTCTCCCCAAAAAGCAAACTCTGATGGGACATCCTGGAACCATGCACCTCCAAATGTGGTGAAACAGGAAGCAGCCATATCACCTGTGGAGTCTTTTTTTCCATGTACATTAACCTGCCTAATTTAGCCAAACCTTTAGACCTTGGCTTTCCATGTCCAGAAAATACAACAGCTGGACTATCAAGTTAATGGCCCTACAAGGAAACGATTAGACATGTGGGATATTCTACAAGACAAACTCTTCAGAAAATCAATATGATAATGGAAAGCAGATCAATGGCTGCTTGAGCCAGGAGCTGAGGCAGAAGGATTGCAGAAAGGCACCTAGGAGATTTCAGGATGATAGAAATCTGTGTCTTCATCAGGATGGTTACATGATGTATACATTTGTCAGAACTCGCAAACAGTACTCTTAAAATGACTGCATTTTATTATATTCAGATTATACTGCAACGCAGTTCTAAAACAAAAGGCTAATGTTATGCTTAAAATAGAAGGCAACCGTTACATCTTTTCAAAAGACTAGAAGTGGTGCACATGCTTGTAATCGGAGCTACTCAGGAGGCTGAGGCAGGAGGACCACATGTTCAAGACCAGTCTAGGTAAGTGAGAAGGTCTCTGTCTCTAAATAAAATAAAATAAAATAAAATAATATAAAATAGAAAGGGCTAGGGCTGTAGGTCAGTGTTAGAGTGCCCCCAGATTCAATCCTCAGTATGAGGGAAAAACTAAATCAAACTAAAGAGTTCCTAATAACCAAACACAACAGAAGAAACTTGATTAGGTCTAAGATAAAAGAAAATGAACCAACAAGAAAGACACTCTAGGGACAGCTGGGTAATTCAAACATGGACTGGACACTAGACCACATTGAAGAATTTTGAAAATTTGCTTTGTTATGTAGGACAATGTTCTTATTGGGAGATGCTTGTTGAAACATTTAGAAGTGCCACGATGTCTGTAGCTTCATCTCTAGAGACATACCTAGAGACATATGGATATGTAGGGAGCTAAAGCAAATACTGCAAATGGTAACAACTGTTGAATCTTGCCAGGAGGACTTTTAGGACAATGAAGTACAAGTATTTGTTGCGCCTGCCTTTCAATGAATGATTCTCTACTGGAAATTTTTTTTTAAGGACTGTGTTTTTAAAGCGGTTTCAAGTTCACAGCAAAATCGAAAGAAATTACAGATTTACCGTAGAGCTCCTTGCCCCCACACAGAAATAGCCTCCTGCATGTCAACATCCCCCACCAGAGGGAGACGTGTTTTACAATGGACCAACCTGCACTGAGATACCATGATTTCCCAGCCTCTATAGTTCACAAGTTTCCATTACGGTTCATTCTGTACCTTGTGTTGTACCTTGTGTGGCTTCAGATAGATGTTTAATGGCATGTATTCATCATTACTGCATCAGAGTCATTTCATTGCCCTAAAAGTCCTCCGTGCTCTGCTCATTCATCCATTTCTCCCTCCTCTCACAAACCTCTGGCCAACCACTGATCTCTTTACTGTCTCTAAAGTTTTCCCTATTTCAGAACGTCATGCAGTTACAACCGTTTGGTCTGTAGTCCTTTTAGAGTAGCTTCTTTCATTTAGTAGCAGGCATTTAAACTTCCTTCATGTCTTCTCATGACTTGAGAGCTCATTTCTTTTTAGTGCCGAATAATACATCAATGTCTGAATGTACCATAGTTTATCCACTCACCTAACGAAGGACACCTAAGTTGATTCCAAGTTTTGGCAATTATGAATAAAGCTGTTATAAGCACTCCTGTGTGGGTATTTGTGTGAAGCTCCATTTTCAACTCCTTGGGCCTAATACCAAGGTGTACAATGCTGGGTTGTGTGGTGAGGGTATGTTTAGGTTGTAAGAAACTCCAAAATGTCTTCCAAAGTGGCTGCATCATTCTCGATTCCTGCTGCCAATAAGTGAGAGTTCCTTTGCTCCATCCCCTTGCCAGAATTTGGTGGCTTCAATGTTCTGGATTTTGACCATTTATACATGTATAACGATACCTCATTGTTTTCACTTGCATTTTCCTGATAACATATTATGTGCAGCATCTTTTCATATGTTCATTTGCCACCTGTGTGTCTTCTTTGAACCTGGCTGGACTTTTGTCTGCTCTGGCCAGTAGAGTAAGGTAGAAGTGATGTTATGGGGCTTTGGAGGCTAGGTCATAAAAAGACTGCAGCTTCCCCCGGGCTGACTTCTGTCTCCCTCTTCTCCCTTCTCCCCCTCCTCCAGCTCCTTCTCTTCTTCCTCCACTTCTCCTTCTTCTTCCTCTTCTTCTACTTCTATCTCTTCCTCCACTTTTTCTTTTTCCCCTCCTCCTACTTTCTTCTCCCTCTTCTGGTCTGTTTTCCCATCCCCTCTACTCCCCCCTCCCCTCCTCTTCTCTCTCTCTTTCTCTCACTCCTTTCCTACTCTTAGAATCCAGTCACCATATCATAAGAAAGCTGAAGCTCATGGAAAGGCTCCAACCAATGACCCTAGCTGAAGTGTCAACCAACAGCCGACATCCGTCACCAGACATGAGTCAACAAACCTTCAAATGATTCCATCCACCAGCCTCCCAGGCATCCAGCTGAGACCCAGACATCACTGAGCAGAGGTGAGCCATGCTTGTTGTCCCCTGTCCAAGTTGCAGATCCACAGAATCTGTGAGCATAAGAAATGGCTGTTTGTAGCACTAAATTCTAGGGAAATCAGTTATGCAGTCAACCATTTCCTTTGTTTTTTATCCTTCTTTTTTTTTTTTTTTAACCTTTCTCTAGGTGAGTGCAAGGCTCTCCTTTCGGCATCTGAAACCTATAGAAGAGATTTACCCAACTTGTTGTAGTCCAACTCCCTGAGGCACCCATAAATCTATTTGGTAAATCTATTGGTTTATGACTTTCTTTTAATCTGTAAAGATACAAGCACATGTGGCCTCTTCTACAACAGAACATGTCATTCATGGTAACTTGGATCTGTGTTCCCAGGCAATAGTCATTTATGTTTGGCTCAGAAGAAACCATTTTTTAAATTTCCTTTAAGATGAAGTCATTTACTGTGAGCCCTGGAAAAAATCAAAACCACTTCCAACATAAGATGGCACTGGGTAAATATTCTTATTCCAAAAGAGAGAAAAAGAAAGAAATAGAAAGAAAAGCAAGATCAAAACCCAGCAGGGCAAACATTAAATCTCATAGATCCATGTCCAGCACCCAGAGCAACTTGTGGTGAAATTTGAGTTCCAAGGGGCTGGGGTGGCCCCACTTCTATATCCTTGTCAGGTGCAGCCCTCTTGGCCTCTCTCTTGGGATGGTTCTACTCACTACTAGTGGCCCTCTCAGCAGACATTCCATGTTCCAGTTTGTCCAATGTCTTAGGGTCTCCACACAACTTCCGGCTTCACTCTCACAACTTCATGCACACTTTCTGGCTTCCCCGGCTTTCAGAAATCTGGGTGGAAGCCTTCCTGATCCCACAGTTCTTGCATTTTTGCATGCCTGTAAAACCAAGACCACATGGATGATGCCTAGGTCTACTGCCAGCTTGAACAGTAAAAGGGCCACCTTGGATTGTGGTTGCAGAGGCCTCTGAGTGTCTGGATGGCTGAACTCCAAGAAATTCTTTCCTAGTTAGCCCTAAATGAGTTGGGCTCCCTAGGGGCCCTCTTCCTAAAGCAGTCTTTCACCTTTATACTTTGGAGCCAGCAAAGTATGAGGTCTTACTGAGTCCTGAGATGCCCTCATCTTTCTTATTATCCTAATGCAAAGTACTTGGCTTCTTTTTAATGCTAATCTTTTCAGCAACTATGCTCTCTTTTACTCCAACCTCGCAGGTGAGGACTTTTTCAATAGTCTTTTTGCTCCTGATTCTCACTGTAAATCTGACTAAAAGCTGCCAGCAGTACCCCTGCCACAGCCTGAATCTTGAGCTGCTTTAAAATTTCCTCTGCCAGTTTAGTTAGTCTGCTTCCCTTAATCTCAGTCTCCTACAAAGTCTCAGAACATGGGCAAAACGTAGACAAATTTTCTTCCATAACATAACACACATTGTCTTGAGTGCAACTGCCAACAGTGTCCTGTTTCCAACAGAAATCTCTTGAACCTGACCTAACCATCTACATTTCTATCATCACTCTGGTCTTACCTCTGACCAAAATCTCCTATCAAGCTCAGTTTATAGCCTTCTAGGGTTTCTCTAGCCAGTATCTCCAAATCTTGTGAAACTTTTCTCATCAACCACTTCTAAAAGCTTCTAAACTGCATAGTCATGTATAGTCATGGCAACAACCCCACTCTTCTGGTACCAAAATCTGTCTTAGTCATTTTCTTCATTGCTGAGATGTAATAACCAACACCCACAGTTTAAGTTGAAAAGGTTTATTTTGGCTTACAACTTTGGAAGTTTCAGTCTATGGTCAGCAGGCTCCAAGGCAGAAAACATGGTGAAAGGGCCAGCCAAAGGAAAGCTGCTTATATCATGGCAGCCAGGAAGCAGAGAGAGAAAAGAGGAGCTGGTGAGGGAAGTATCCTTCCAGGTCACACCCCTTGTGGCCTGCAGCTTCCAATTTGGCCCCAGCTCCTAACAGTAAGTCAGTTATAGTGTACTCACGATCCAATCACCTTCCAAATACACAAGACTTTGGAGGCCTTTTTTGTTTGTTTGTTTGTTTTTTGAAACAGGGTCTTGCTGTGTAGTTCAGGCTGGCCTTGAAATCATTATGTAGCCCAGGTGGCCTCTAACTTGTGGCAATCATCCTGTCTGAGTCTCCCAACTGCTGAGATTACAGGAGTGTGCCACTATGCTGGGCTGGGGCCATTTTAGATTTAAGCCATAACAATGACCTTTTCTCTCAGCAGCTTGAAAATACCATTCAGGTAGCTGTGGAGATCTATTATTGCTGATAAATCTGCTGTCAGTCAAAATAGCATTGCTTTTAACCACTTGTCTTTCTAGTGATTTTGAAAAAAATTTTTTCTATATTTTGATGTTCTAGTGCTATAATGTGCTATATCTAAGTGTGGAATTATTTGTATCTCTTCTGCTTAACACTTGGTGTGTGTTTCTTTGATGAAAACAGTCATCTTGTCTTTGCTTTTCTTTTTAACACTGTAACTGTATCCTACATTGAAGAGTACATCAAGAATACACAGATAGATTTAAGAGTAATAAAAGAAACACTTCTGTATCCACAAGGCAGTTTAGAAAAGACTTTTACCAGTGTCTTGGAAGCCCTTGTATGTTCTTCTCTGAGCCCATCCTCTCCTCTCCCTATGATGTACCCACACATCTGAACTTTACAACAATCATTTCTTTGCTTTTTGGCTTCATTTTATTTTGTTTTTTTGGTACTAGGGATTGAACCCAGGTCCTCACACATAGTAAACAGGCATTCTGCCACTGAGCTACATCACCAGCCTCTCCTTACTTTTCTTGGTCTAACACAATTTTATACACTTCTACATGATATGTTGTTTAATTTTTCTGTTTATTATACTTCATATTATTGGACCATACATTCTTTATACTACTATGGCTTAATTTTGACACAAACAGCAGTAGTTCATTTATTCTAAACCACTATATAACATTTCTTGGTTTAAATATAGCAGAAAATAGGGGTTGGGGATTTAGCTCAGTAGTAGAGCACTTGCCTATATATCAGAAAATAAATATTTATGGAGTGAATGGGCAAGTGAATAAACACATCCATCTTCACACATAGCCTCATTTCTGACAACTGAATTTTGCTCTGGGACTCCATTCTCTCAATATAACAAGTTTCCAGCCATCAGCTCTAACACTACTCCTCCTCCAACATGCCCCAGTCCTTCTTTTAAATTGGAGCCTGACCCAGTTCTCCAGTGTACTAAATCCTGGAGAATTATTTCATTCCAGAGCTAACATAACCTTCTTTGAGAAAACTTCTGTGATTAATCAACCAACTAGTCACTTAGTTTCAGAAGGAGAAAATATTTGAAAAGGACTATCTAGATGGTCATCTAGTGTGGAAGACCATGGCAGGTGGGCAACCATGTGTTTGAGGACAGCAGATGTGAAGGAGCCCACTACTTAATGAGAACATTCCTTCTGTGTTAGCTTTTTACTTCGAAAGTTGTCTCTTCCACTGAGCTGGAGCTCATTCTCTATGACTTCCATGTATGGATCTTTGTCCTAGTTTCTGGTGAGACACACAAGATATCTCATTACCTTTCCACAGCACCGCCTCAATTCCTGAAAAGTATCAGCAAGTCCCCTTTGTCCCACATCCTAACTCCCAGATTCCTTTAGTAAGTGTATTAGTCAGTATTCTCTAGAGAAACAGATACAATGGTAGATATATGAATACTTAAGAGCTTACAATTTGGCTTCCTTGAGCTTCTTAAAAGTCAGGCGTGGAAGCGTGCAGAGGGTCCATCTGCAAGCTGGAGATCCAGAAGGCCCAGCCAAAGGTCTGGAGGCCTGAAGGATCCAGGCAAAGGTCTGAAGGGTCCAGGAGAAGGTCTAGAGGTCCGAAGTATCCAGGTGAAGGTCTGGAGCTCCTCCAAAGGAAGCAAAACCAATCCAAAGAAACCAGCTGGCCTAGATTCCTCTTCATTTCACCTTTATACCATTTAGAGAATAGGCTGTCATAGGGTGTATCTTCTACACCCTGGGGTGTAGAATTGCTAAACCAATTTAGTTAAGCTTCTCTTACAAGTTGACACAATCAATCAACCATCACAGTAAGCTCAACACTATTTCTGGGCATCCCTCTCAATTCAACAACATGAGTCACAGAATGATCTTAGATGGTAACTCCCTGCCTTCAGAGGAGGCCAACTACTTTCAGCATTTGTGTTCTGTACTGATGTTTGCTTGATTTGGTAGAATATTTCATATGTAAGAAACACTAGAACAGAGCGTAATCACTCTATTTTCAAACCCTGGTCATCCTGTGCTGAACATATATCTTTGAGGAAGGAAGGAACAGCTAAAAGTCACAATGGTTCTATACTGAATAGCTATGATAAAGTAGGCAATCAAAATGGATTCAAGGTCAAATATTAAAAAGCAAAAACTTAATCTGCTGGAAGAAAAAAATAGATAAAACTCTTGAAAACACAGCATAAGTAAAGACTTTCAAAACAGAACCTCAATTACACAAGAAATAACATCAAGGATCAACAAAAAGGATTATGTCAATTTAAAAATCTTCTACACAGCAAAGGAAACAACCAACAGAGTGAAGAGACAACCTACAGAATGGGAAAAAAAATTTGCCAGCTACTCTTTGGTCAAAGGGCTAATAGCTAGAGTATATAAAAAACTCGAAAGAATCATACCCCCCAAAATAAAAGATCCAATGAAAAAATAGGCAACTCAAATGACTAGATAGTTTTTAGAAGATGTACAAATGGCCAACAAACATAGTAAAAAAAAAGTTTATCATGTCTGGCCATTAGAGAAATGCAATTTAAAACAACACTGAGATTCTGTCTTTCTCCAGAAAAAAAGGCTATCATCAAGAAATCAAATAATAATGGGCAGGAAAGCAGGGCATGGCAAAGCTGGTTGGGGGAGTAAGCACGATCAGATTCCAGGATGCACACACCAAATAAACCTCAGGACTACATATGCAGAAGTTTCCACAGGTACCCATGACATGTGAGAGAAATAAAGTGATACAGACACCATGAAGATCCCACTACATGGCTTTCCTCATGGTAGGCTGCCCTGGGTTCCCTGGGGTGTACTTTTATTATTTTTCCCCTTCTTTTATTTGGCCCATGTTCACTCTGCAGAGCCAATCTCTCTCTTATCTTTCACTTTTACTTTTTCAAATAAACTTTGCCACCATTTTTTGCTTGTCTTGTTCAATTCTTTGTTCAAGATGAGAAGAACCTAGAAACCAAGAGGCAAGCACCACAAAAACCCAGTAACAATAATGCTGCCAAGGCTGTGCAGGGGAGAAAAGAAACTTTCTACATTGTTGCTGGGAATAGGTAAAGACAATGTGGTATTTATACACAATGGAGTACTATTCTGCCACAAAGAAAGGTAAACTTGAGTCATTTGTAGAAAATGGATGCATCTTGAGACTACAATGTTAAATAGATCAGACACACAAGCTTAAATACTACATGGTTTCTCTCATTAGAGAAATCCAAAGTATAAATAATATAAATAGCAAAATAAAAGATAGATTAAAGAAAGCCAGGAAGATAGATTTTTCTGCAAATAGGAAGGGGACAAAGAGATGGAGGGAAGGGGAAGGAAAGTAGGGCAAGGGGACATAAGAATAAAGATTCATTGGATACATGTACTAACTCCCCATTAGGTATGTAATCACTGTGTACTGCAAACATGTACTAATATTTTTTTTAGAAAAAAGAAGAAAAAAGTATCTTGTCTTTTATTTTTATGCTATACACTAAAAAACACACAGGGAGAGCATATCTAAATGTGATAGGAAAAACAATAAAACACATTCGCGGAGAACCCCTTCATAGTCTTTTTTTTTCTTCATAGTCTTGAAGGAGGCAAAAGTTCCTTAAATAGGGAACAAAACAGTAATAACAGAGAAAAACAATGAATTAGACTAACTAAAATAAGGAATTCTATTCATCCAAAGACATTAACAGTGAAAGCAAAACATGTATTTGGAGAAGATTTTTGCAACATATGATCAACAAAGAACTATGCTCTGAATGTTCAAAGAACTACAAATTGATGCAAAAGAGAATATTTGAGATCAAAATTTAAAAGGCCAACAGAAACTTCACAAAAGAGAGTATCTACATGACCAATAAACATAAAAATTACTCAACTTCTTTAGTCACCAGGGAAATGCAAACTGAAATGATGATCTCACACCACAGACACCAAGACAGCCTAAAGGAAAAACACTGAATACTGTGAAGATGTAAAGCTACAAGAACTCTCTCCGGTGGGGGTATAAGTTTGCAAAACCATTTTAGAAAACTAAAAGTAAACTGAACTAAAGCTGAATATATGCACACTCTACAACTCACCAATTCTCCTAGTTATAGACTCAACAGAAACAAAAAGTCCCGATCTAAATCCCAGAAAGTCATTTCCTGGATATCAACAAACTAATCCTAAAGTTTATATTGAGAGGCATAAGACCCAGGATAGTCAAAATGAAGGAGGAAGGGGCTGGGGATTTAGCTCAGTGGTTAGAATGCTTGCCTTGCAAGCACAAGGACCCGAGTTCGATCCCCAGCACCAAAAAAAAAAAAAAAAAAAAAAAAAAAGAAGGAGGAGAAGAACAAAGTCAGAGGACCGACTCTATTCAACCTCAAAACTTACTGTAAAGCTACAGTACTCAAGATGGTGTAGAACTGGAAAAACAATAGAAAAATAGGCCAACAGAATACAACGAAAGACCAGAAATAGACAACTTATCCCTCATAAGAGAGTGAAAGCAATACAAAGGCACAAAGATAGTCTTTACAACTATGGTACTGGAACAATTGGACTTTCACATGCAAAAAAAATTAATCTAGGGATACAAAAATCAACATTAAAATATCAGTAGGTTTTCTTTAAACCAGTAACAGACTAGCTAAGAAAGAAATCAAGAAAACAGTTCCATTTAAAATAGCTTAGAAAATACCTAAGAATCAACCTGAACAAGAGGTGAAAGACCTCTACAATAAAAATTACAGTATACTGCAGAAAGAAATTGGGAAGGCACTAGAATACAGAAAGACTTCTCAGGTTAATGGATCAGCAGAATTAATGTTAAAATGGTCATATCACCAAAAGCAATCTACAGATTTGATGTAATCCTCATCACAATTTAACGATATTCTTCACAGAACTAGGAAAAACAATCCTAAAATTCATATTGAAATACAAAAAAAGAAAAAAGAGCAAGGATGGAGGCGTCACCATACTTGGTTTCGGGCTGGGAATTTAGCTCAGTGGTTAGAGTGCCTGCCTTGCAAGCACAAGGTCCTGAGTTCAATCCCCAGCACCAAAAAGGAAAAAAAAAAAGTGCTGGCAAGGATGTAGATATATCCCAGAGAGTAGAGTAACAGAGTCACATGGCACATCCAGCATTATCCAACAATAAAAAGAAATGAGCCATCAAGCCACACAAGGACAATCTAAAAAGCTTACACATCATATGCTTCCAACAACATGAGGCTCTAGAAAGTAGAAAACTATGAAGACGTGTGAAAAAAAATAGTGGTTTCCAGGGCTTATGAGTGAGAGAGGGGTAAACAGGTGAAGCCCAAGGAATTTTAGGGGAATGAGCCTATTCTGAGGGTTCTGTAATGGAGTATGCATGTCACAGACTTGTTAAAGCCTATAAAATGCACACCAGGAGTGAACCCTAATGTCAGCTAGGGCTTTGCATGATAATTACATGTAAAGGTGGTTCATCCATCATAGCCAAAGCGCCTTTCCATGCTAAATGTTGATAATGGGGGAAGCTATTCGTGTGTGCGGGCAGGGAGTACACGGGATCTCTGTTTTCTACTCAGTTTTTCTGTGAACCTAAAACTGTTCTAAAAGTCTTTTTAAATTTAATTTTTTAAGTCAATGAGACTGTAAAACTTTACCGTTTTAATCACCAAGGACAGATATACTCTTAAGAGTCACTTGGAGAATCATTCTAAAGTGGTGTTATCTTCATGTAAACTTCCAAAAAGACATTGTGAAATGCAGCTTCCTGTGGCTGATAAGTGGGAAAAGACAGATCAATGTGTTTACAGTGAATGCTGAATGTTTTATGAGAACTTGGAGCGATCGGGAGAAAATTGTGTAAGGGAAGTCTTGGACGCCGTGGCTGCTCTGACAGCTTGTACTATTGCTTTGTGAGCTGCAACTCAGTGCTCTTTCATAGCAAAAGTTCCTTCCGTTTTATCTTTTCCCCCTTTTTCTGCAGAACATTTAAATGAGTTCCAATCTCGACAAAGAGTTCTCTAAGTGATTCCAAGAAAAGGCCACTTGTGCCACTTTGAGACTTCATCCCATTGTCATCTGCTCTGTTTTCTCTGCGTTTGGAATGACACACAGCGTTCCGGGACAAGCCTGGTCTCGGGGAGCTCCAAAGAGGAACTCTGCCTCAAGCAGTCAGCCAGGAATCTCCTGACTTAGTGCTGCCGAAGCCCAGCCATTTAAAGTCTTCCAGAAGATTCTGTATGTACCTAAAACATCATAGCCAGAAGCTTGTGGGTTGTATATTTATAAAGGGGGAAGAATTGGGGAACACAAAGCTTTTTTGGAGAAACTGGAATATGTCAAATTTGATTATCTCTCATCCTCAGCCTAGGGGGAGTCCCTCAGGCTGGGAAGAAGAGGGAGGGACCTGGTGCCACAGGCCATGCCTGATTTATGTGGGGTGGGGTGGGGACTCTGCAGTTGGACCCTGGAAGGGAAATGGTGGGTCCCCACCCCACCCCCTGCAGCCTTTCAGGAAGGTGGCATACCCGGCCTGGACGGGGGATCCAGAGACCAGTGTCCACAATGACCAGTGTCCATAATGAAGGCCTTCTCTGCAGTACCCAGTGTGGACAGGCTATCAGGTATCAGAAGAGCCCACTCCCAGTAATCTTTACTTTTTCTTCACTTGTTGGCAAAACAACACAATGCCACAGAATATTCATTCTGTGGTAGAGTGCTTGCCTAGCAAGTGCAAGGTCCTGAGTTCAATCCCCGGCACCCCCTCCAATATTCATTCTGTACATTTCCAAAGAAGAAATATTATGCAGTAGTGAGTGACTTTTCCTGATGAAGGCCCGCCTTCCAAACAATTTTAAGTTTCTTTCTCTTATCAGATTCGTAAACACAAAAATGCCTACTAAGAAATACAAACTGGTCCACTTACTAATCTCCTCTGGTCTGCTGCAGTTTTCAAAACTTGGACTTTGGCAGAAATGCTATTCTGAAAGACTCTGGATCTCTCCTTGTGAGTGAACATTGTATTTATGCAGCTGTATAAGGGTTTTGAAACTAATGTGTTTTCTTCGCAGACCTAGAAATTCGGCCTTAATTCTGGTATCTGGTTCATATAGTCAAAGGAGCACCTCATTACCTGGTTAGCAAAGGGGAGTGAGATGGAGGAGCAGGTGCCCCACTTACTGGCAAGCCCCGTATGAGCCCAGAGCAATGGGCCTGCGTGTCTGGGTCCAGGCTGGCTGCCTGGCTGATGTTTCAGTTGCTCCCGCAGGCTCCAAGCAGACAAGCTCTGAGGGGGAAGTTACAGCAGGTGATAGCCCCATTAACAGGCTGGAGGAAGAAAGATGCAACACCCACATACTGAGCCGGCTCTGAGTAGTGTCCTAGGGACTTCTATCCCCTCTTATTTCTGGTCATAATCTCACCAGCTTCTCCGCCCTCTGGCACTGCATAGTCACCTAAAGCCATCAAAAAAAAATCTGTTGCCTCCAGAAGGTCACCACATCATCGGACAGAAAACTGCATCAGGTCTGCCATGTGTCCCCCACTGTGCAATGAGAGGGCTTGGTATTCACTCCCAGGCAGGGAAGGCCCCGAGCCAGCCCTAAGGAATTGGAGCCTCCTGGTTGCTGTTTATCCTGGCGACATTAGTAGATTTGCTCTTTAGAGACCTCTGACTCCCCCTGGGCAGAAAACAAGTGCGTTGTGGCCAGCCACTCCCTCTCAAAGGCTGCGCAGCACACAGGCAAGCTCTTCCCTTGTTGGAAAAAGACAGACTTATATCACTAATACCATTAAAGTCGCTACACTGGTCATTATAGGTCAGTCCCACTTCTGTCCCAAGATGAGGACAGAAGAGGGATGTCAGCAAGGAGCCTTCAGGTGAAGTGGTTTTCTCCCTCAGCCTCCCGCCCTGTGGAGCAACAACACAGACCTCAACCAGTCGGAATTTCTTCCAGACTGCGCTAGGAAAAGGGGTGTCACTGAGAAATCGCAAAGTCACAGTGGTGGCGTTCTGAGGCAGAGCTAGCTAGCTGCTGCACAGTACCATTCCCCTAACCTGCCTTAATAATGGGGTGCCAACAGCAAGCGGGTGGCCATGCACTCGAAGACTACATTGCCCAGCATGTCAGTCAGCTTCCCACCACCCTGACAAATATCTGAGATAAATGAACTGAAGAGGAGCCAAGGCTGATTTAGCTCATGGTTTCTGACGTGTCAGCCCACCGTTGTCTGGTTCCGTTGCTTTTGGGTCTGTGCCAAAACCGAATGAAATAGCACAAGTGTGTGGTGGAGCAAAACTGCTCACCTCGAGACAGCTAGAAAAAGGAAGGAAAGAAAAGAAGCCAGGCACAGTGGGACAGGCCTGTGTCCCCAGCGCTCTGGGAGACTGAGGCAGGAAAATCACAAGTTTGAGCCCAGCCTGGGCAAATAGCAAGAACTTGTCTCAAAATTTAAAAAAACTGAAAAGGTTTGGGAGTGTAGCTCAGTGGAAAGGGCCTGGGTTTAATCCCCAGCACTGCAAAAAAGGGTGGGGGGAGGATCCCAATAACCCTTTCAAGGGCCACTCCCATGACCTAACTTTTTTCCCCTAAACTCCACTTTCCAGTAGTGCCACAGACTGGCCACCAACCCTTTGGGGGACACTCAGCCTGTCCTGCCAGCTACTGGAGCCATGTGGATAATGAAACATAAATGCAAGTGTTGAGAGGTTTTCGTTAATTAACGAAAACTGGGTCACCTTCAATGCTCTTTCTGCTTCTTGGATTAAAGATGGCTGTAGACGACAAGTTCTGGGTCTCAAATGTCTGGGCTACCATTCCAGGCCAAGGTAACCTATTGTGGACTTTTAAAAAAGCCTGATAAATTTTATTGGTTTTGAACCTAAAATGATTTACAGAAAAATGGAATGGAGAGTATGGAAAGTTCCTATTTACCCCTTTACCCCAAAATTTCCCCCATGATCAACATCTTGAATTAGCACTGGGGCTGGCGATTTAGCTCAAGTGGTAGAGTGCTTGCCTAGCAAGTGCAAGCCCCTGAGTTCAATCCCCAGCACTCTCCCCCCCAAAAAGAATTAGTATTATACTTTTGTTATAATCCATGAGCCAGTACTGCTACAGTAAGTAAAGTAGCTGACATTAGGTTAACTCTGTGTGGTACATTCTACTGCTTTTGATAAATGTACAGTGACCTGTATTCACCGTTTGAACATCTTACGGAACTAAAATTCCTTTTATCTCATATATTCATCCCTCTCTTTGCATGCTGTGGATTGAGCTAAGGAAATTGTTGATATTTTTACTCTTTACATAGTTATGTCTTTTCCAGAACATCCTATTCATGAAATTGTACACTATGGAGACCTTTCAGATTGAGATTCACTGCCTTGTGTGAAAGGAGTTTTCTCCCTCTTAGTAGTAGGTATTAAAGTTTCTTCCAGATTTGTTTGTGACTTGATAGCTCCTTTCTTTTTAGCACTGAATAATATTCCATCGTTTGGATGTACCACATTTTCTTTACCCATGCACCTACTGAAGAGAGTATTGGTTGCTTCTGTGATTGGGCAATTATCAGGAAAGCTGCCATAGACATCTGTGTGCAGTTTTTTGTAGACACACGTTTTCCACCATGGACTTCTTTTTATGTGAGAGAAAACTTTTATCTTGTTTAGGCCACTTTTATTTTGGAATTTCTATACATTGCAACCAAAATTACTCTTTCTTTTTTTTGCAGAACTGAGGATTGAACTCAGGGAGCACTGAACCACAAACCATGCTTGACTGTTTTGGCTTTTTTTGAGATAGGGTCTTGCTGAATTGCCCAGGCTGGCCTTAAACTTGTCATCCTCCTGCCTCAGCCTCTTAATCAGCTGAGATTATAGGCATGCACCATCACACCTGACTCCAGATTTCTCCTATTTATCACCCTTCCATGCAAGAAAGACTGATGAATAGGCCCCTGAGCCTCTATGCCCTACCAGCTTCGTCCTCTTGGCTCAGGTGGGGTCCCCGCTGGGTGAGGCGGAGTTCATTGGTGAGAGGTGAAAGACACGTTAAATAAAATGGCAACCGGGGGAAGAAGACTTCCCAAGAATCGCAGGATGAAACCACACAGCTGTGCTTCTCTGAGGGTCTGGGGGCTTTACCACGCCGAATTCAAAAAAAACTCACTGGTTTTCTCCAAATCCACATTTCTCTCCTCAAAGAAGACTCAGGTGAAAGGGGGGCCCAGGTGGAGAGGGACTTCCTTGCTGAGAACTGGAGATGGGTTAATCTGAACGGTATCTGCGACTCATCTCCTGTGCGCTTTGCGTGCTATCGGCTGGGCTAAGGGCATTTCTTCTGCCGCCTTCAAATACTGCAGTGAGCAGGTCCTGAATGAGTGCTTTTCCCTGATCTCTGTCTTTGTGACTGTGTCATTTTCTCTCTAACTGCAGGTTAGGGACGCCAGCACTCTGCTTCTCTGCTTCCTTCTGGTGGTTGCTCACACGGCGGGCAGGCCCACTTCTCTCCTTCTTGGCCCCAGCCTAATAAATAGTTCCTAATAGTTCCTGTCACTAGGGGAAGTATCCTGGTCTTCCGGGCCCAGCTCAGGGTTACTCCCTTATTAAGATCCTTCTAGGAACTAGAATTTGCTTTCCTCTCTGTCTGCTATCTCTGTACCCTCCAGACCCCGGAAACCTCCTCAGGCTGCATCCTTTAGTCATGTTCTCAGAGTGAGTGGTGCAGCTGGACATCCAAGCCAGACCTGTGTCCCAGCATCCACATCCCTAATCTCAGGGAGAGCTGGTCCCCAAGAGACTGGAAGCACAGAGGGAGGGAGCTGCAGAGAGGCAGAAGGGCTGTAGTTCAGTTAAGCTCTGTCTGGTCACGTGCTCCTCAACATGTGTTCCGGGTGCCAGCAGCAGCGGAGCCGCTGGGGGTGCTTGTGAGAAGGCCGGAGTAATGAAGCAGAACGCTGGGGCTGGGACCCATGGAGAACATCGAGAGTTTCTGGAAAGGGCCAGTGAGGAACATTTCAAATAGCTTTTTCTCCCAGATCTTAATGAAATGTAGACTACTAGTTTGCTGATTCGGAGATGTCAAAACATCCAAATAGTACTTTAAGCACTGATGGCACCAGGGCCCCCAACTTCCATGGTCCCCTAAGAAGCAGTGTTCCCCTGTATCTGCCCCACACGATAGAAAGAGAACAATTCACCGCCCCTGACAATTTCTGTTCCTTGTCTTTCCATCCAAGAACTTCATTCTCAATGACTTCGATTATATCTCCCTTGCTCTGTTGGAGCCTTGCATTTTTTATTTGGAGACAAGGTTTTTCTAAGTCACTAAATTGCCCCACTTGGGCTCCAAAGATGTGACTTTCAAATTTATATAAAAAATTTCTCCACCCTTCATGAAAGAGACCCAAATGCCTGCTATTGCCGGTACTCAAAGCAAAACAAGAAGGCATTTCAAAAGAGTTCTTTGTATGTTAGTATAGGCTTCATTAAGATCATTTTTCTCATAGGAATACAGGTTGTGGTGAGTCCAATAATTCCAGGTACTCAAGAGAGTGAGGCTGAGGCAGGAAGTTCACAAGTTTGAGGCTGGCCTGGGCAACTTAGAAGGATCCTGTCTCAAAATAAAAAAAAAATTTAAAAAAAGGTTTTAAGGGGTAGCTCAGTGATGCAGAGCTTCCCTAGCATGTGCAAAATGCTATGTTCAATCCCCAGTATTTCAAGGTAAAAACAAGGAGGGGTGAGGGCTTTCAAATAAACCAAAATGACACAGATAAGACATTCTCCCCCATCTCACAGGCAACTATGTGGTGCTCAGCTCTGGGGCCCGCACAGTGAGAGAGATGCATTCTAAGAGAAAGTGCTGCCAACCTCCTTCCGGTACAGTGTGGGGAGTGCTGGAAGAGGGGGAAGGTAGGTAAACATGGGTGTACACACACACACACACACACACACGCATGCACATACACACTCACTCCTTGAACACCTCTGGACGCCTGCTTCTGTGGCATGAAGGAGGCCTTCGTCTTGGTCAGCTGCTTGTGATTTTCAACCCTGCAGGCTAAAACCTTTTTCATCTGAAAGTTATAGCCTTTCCAGCAATCAGACATTACTTAGCATGGAAATGTCCACAGTACTAATTACAATCCATTTTTTTTCTTTCCAGTATGTTTGTGATACATTTTGTGTATTTTCATCTGGCCTGTTTTTGCTCTTTTTTCCACTCATGACTAGCCCCATTGAAATTTTCCCTTTCTGAAACTAAATAGCCAAAAAGAGGAAATTATGCTTCACAAATAGATCAAACTCATTGAATGTTCCTCCCTGGGAGAAAGACAATCATATAATAAATACTCATCTAATTTTTTAAAAATTGAAAAGCTTTTATTTTCCCTGCTGAGATTCAAACTTGTAATGGAGATTCTTTTGTAGAATCTATCATCCAATAAGAAGACAACTCAGAACAAGGAAAAAGCCAATTAGCATAACATCTCAACCTTCTTACTTCAAGGCCCGAAATAGTCGGCTCTTTGTGACCTTGGCAAGACAGCCTGACTGCCAGCTACTTCCTCATCCCTTAAATGTGAGTCATCAAGTCCTTCCTTCTAGAACTTTCATGGGAATTTGGGGATTTTTAAAGATAAGCAGAGTTCATAGGCCTACAATAAGTGCTCAGAGTTCTTGGGGAAGACTTATTTAAACCTCACCAGTCATCTCTAAAGTTCAGTGAAGTTTTATGATAATTGTCCCTGTATTCACTATTGTTTTGCTATTCTAAGTTCTTTGGTCATAAGTGGCAACAAATATCCTTTGGAAATTTCCCAAATACTTCCCTATTATAGTAGGAAGTCACACAACACAGGATTGTACTTTTCATATTAAAATTTAAAAATTCAGGACTTCTGGGAAGATGGTGGGATGGAAAGCAGCAACAAATCAACCTCTCCAAGATTCATAATCCAGAAACTGGAAAATAACAACTTGGGGAAGAAAAGAAGGAGGAAGGTAGATCCCTGGGACCCAGAAATCTGAAGCCCATAAAGGAAATAAAGAGACAGACCCCTACACAGAAAAAATGAAGGGCTGATCTGCACTTTCTCCCGGCTCCTGGCTCCTGGCCTGAGAAAGGAAAATCGAATCTACAGAGACACAGTGAAGGCAAGTGACTCCAGAGGCCTCTGGGGAGAAATGCACCAGTGGAATGGAGCAGTGGATGCTGTGCACTACAACAGCTGGTGAGTGACTACAGTCCAGGGGACTGCCATGTCTCCTGGTGAGGGTGCTTGGATGCCATTCTAGGGAGGGGAAAACTGATCCTGGGACTTGGAGCAGCTATGGGTAGGCTTTACCTCAGGGCTCCCAGGGTTGAAATCCCACAGTGACTGGGAAAGGGACAACTGTGGGAGACGTCCAGGGTCAGGGAGCCATGGTCAGGTCATCAAGAGATACCCAGAGTGTTGTAGGCTGAATGACTCAGGCCCCAAATCCATGACCAGAGGCCAAGATCAGCCTGAACCATGGATTTCAAAGTACCAGAACTGGTACCCTCCCCTAATCCCACTGCCGGCTTGCTGGGATTCTCCAGCACAGATCTGGGCTCTGCCTCCTTTATCTACCAGCAAGAGCAGAGTCAGGCCCTGAACTGAACACTATCACAAAATTGTAGATCCCAGAAGGTAACCACAGGATTGAAATTTCCCTTTTTTTTCCCTTTGCATTTGTGGTTTATTCTGTTGTTGTTCATCTGGGATTTTTTTGTTTGTTTGTTTGTTTGATTGTTTATTTTTCTTTTTTGTATGAGTGAACATTGTTTTTAGTGTTTTTGTTTTGTTTTGTTCTTGCTTTTATTTTTTCCTTCTTTCTTTCCCTCTTGTCTTCTTCACCAGTTTCCTGAGGCTTGAGTAATCTTCCTTGGTATTTCATTCTTGCTTCTAATCTCTTTCTCTTCTTTTATTTCTCTATTTTTTTTCCTCTTATCCCTTTTAAATTTCCTCCCCTTAGGGTAAAATCTCAACTGAGTGGATATCTACTGTATATAATTTCTTGATTCATCTTAACTCTTGTCATATTACTATAAATCTTGTACCTATGGTTAAAGGTGGCAAATTAATAGTTATCACAGTTTGTCATTTTCTAGTTTGTGCTTGATGCTAATGTTGTTACTGGTTGTAGTACTTTGGCCAAGGTGACATCATTGTTGTGATCGATTGTGCCGGTACCTAGAGTGTCCAGGGATCATAAATAATACTCTCATCCAGTACCAAAGAACCAGGTGCCAGCCCCAACAGGCAGCAACCCTTCATTCCTAATAAATTGAAGAGACAGGATCCTGGGACAGACTTAAAAGCCAAAAGCCAGCTACACCTAGAAGACATCTCGGAAAAGTAGTCATTTTCTGGAGAAGTCTTGATACTAGTAATAAAGCTACCTACCACAAGCAATTTCCAAACTTCAGTGCACAAAACAAATTTTAAAAAAAGAAAATGCGAAAACATGGGAGCAAGATGCAACCCATAACCCCAAACTTGCCCAAGGCAAATCAAAGGAGCATTGAAGTGGAAGAAATCAATAACCTCCCAGTGGAATGTTATGAAATGGTAGCAGCAGAAATGACAAAAACAGATCAATAGGTCTCTCAACAAAAACAAAACAGAGATACCTGAAGAGATTACAATGATAATGAAAGAAATAATTAGTGAATCTAGAGAAGAAACAAATTTTAAAAAATAGAGTTTAGGAAAGACATGGAAACCATGAAAGCCCAATTTAGAAAAGACCTAGATTCCATACAGCAGACTCAAATAGAAATCCAGAAGATTAAAAATTTTACTTAAAGTACATGGAGCAGAGTCAACCTCTGTGAAGATAGAATATCAGATCTAGACAACAAGGTTGTGTTTGGAGATCATCAAATAAAATACTTTTTACAAATAGCAAAATATCATGAAAAATCAATCTAACAGCTGCTAGACAGTGCAAAGAAGACTAATATAAGATTAATTGGAATCAATGAAGAATCAGAAGATAGCACAAAGGGCATAAAAAAACTTGTTCACCGAAGTAATAGAAGATTCTCCAAACACGGAAAAAGAACTTGAGATACAGATAAGCAAAGCATATATAAATCCAAAGAGTCATGATCAGAAAAAAAATGATGTAATCACATTCTAAAAACTCCACCTCTGAACACATTAAACTTTGGGGGGAGTGCTAGATCGAAACTATAACAGCAACATATTAACAACATTTCCCATGTTACTAAATAACCTTCTACATTATCACTTTGATAGTTCCAATCCACACTTTAATATGTGCCTAGAAACATGCCCAGCTATGATGGGAAATAAAATTTTGTTGCCTGAAGGAGGACACTGTCCTGATTCTGTGTTAAATCCATTAAAACTACTGGCTTGCTCTTGATCCTTTGAAATATGGGGCTGGCAGATCTCTATATAGTCAAGGGCTTTCTAGAAGGTGCTGCCAACAGGGAGGCCTCCCTTCCTGCTTGTGCTCAGATGACTCCTCATTTCCTGAGATCAGCCTCTCTCCATGCTCTGAAGTCTCTGCACTGAGAAGGTGCTCTCAGTTCTGGGTCTCTGCTCCCACCTAAAGCCATCTGGGGACTGGTGGGACCTGGGCCACAGGGGTCAGCAGACTCAGGTGTCAACCAAAGCCCTGCTGCTTAATTGCATCACGGCAGAAGACAAGCCCATTCATTGTTCCTCAGTTTCCTCATCTGTACTATAAGAATGATAGTCCTGCCTCCCAATCTTGGCATGAATGTCAAGATAACAAATATGACATTCTCAGTTCAATGTCTGTGGTAAAATCAGAATCAATACTATGTTCCTGGTAGTTGATAGAATGATTATCCAATAAACACTGACATTTTGCAAAGTGCCTGTGTTAGTCAGCTTTCAGTGGCTGTGTCAAAATATCTGAGATAAGGTCAAAGGAGTAAAGGTTTATTTTACCTCAGTTTCAGTCTACTGAAATGACCCTAATGACCCGCAGTAGCCTAAATTCCTCCCACTAGGATCCACTGCTTAAAGATTCAGCCACCTTCCAATAGTGCCACAGGCTGGCAAGCAGGCTTTTATCATATTCACCTTTGGGAGACTTTTAAGATTCAAATAGTAAAAAGACTCTAAGGCAGTATGGTGAAACTTTCAGAGACTAAGTGCCCAAACTGCAACCCAAAACCCACCTATTTATCAAATAGTGCCAACACTGCAATTAAACCTAAATGCTGAGGTTTTAGTTTAGAAAAAAACAATTTACACATTAACATCTCCTGTCTTAAAAAAAATGCAATAACAGAGCTTTCAATGATACAAACAGTTTTTTATTGAGAGATAATAATTTGCATTTGGCATGATTTTGCACAATTAATGTAATCTTTGCTGTTGTGTGTGTGTTGACAATTTGTCAGACCTCGACTCATACTTCATTAGTTTGAGAGCAAAATATGCAGCACTCATCTATTTGTCTGTTTCTTGTATCAAATTTGATATAATTCAAAGCTGGAAACAGCTGCTCAGAAGCATAAGATGATCCAAACAAAGTGAGAAAAGCAATCTCAAGTGCTTTCGTTGACTTAAAATTATTTGGCAGAGAATTCCACACATCAAGGATTTCATTTTCAGAACTACCAACTGTGCTGTCCTTTGTCATCCTTTCACACTCTATCTTTTCGAGCAGAGTCACAATCTTCTTTTCAAGCAGACTCACACTCTATCTTTTCATGCAGGTCATATAATTTATTTTTCCTGATAGAGCTTTCTTGAAATTCCAGTAGGTCCATTTCCAGATTTCCAAAATCTAACCAGTGTAAGCAGAAAAGATCAAGTTGTTCAAATTTGGCTTTATCTGGAGAAGTAAGAAAACACAGAGTTGTCTCCATCTTATGGAACTTTAAAAACCTTTATTAAAACTGTCCTTTCCAGCTGCTACAATGCTAGAAATTTCCTTGTAGATTTCCTGATGGCTTATAGGATTGCCTGAAAATGTTGTAGACTTTTCTAAATGCATTTTTAGATTTGGAAAATATTTCAGTTGCCCATTTTCAAGATCTTTTTCAAAAATCTGCAGTTTTTTCTCACGTTTTGAAATCACAAAATATCCTTTATGATGTTTTCCCCTCACCTTGTTTTTTGTTCAGTATGTTGAACTGTAGTATAAAATTTGTTAAAAAAAAAAAAAAAAAAGAATGAGTTGTTAAGCCCGGCCATATCAGTGAGCTGTGGAAATTCCTGCCTTTTTTCTTCCATAAACAGCCTAATTTCATCCAAGCAAGCTACAAATCTCTCCAGGACCTGTTCTCTGCTTGACCACTGGGTGTTATCGTACATAAGTAAAGCATTATACCGTGCCTGAACCTCATCAAGAAATGGTTGAAACTGTCAAAAATTAAGAGCATGAGCCATGATGTAATTCATCATTTTTGTGACATCTTTGAGGATACTAATTTTTTGCTGCTTCCCTGCCATGAAGAGCCTCTTGATATATAATATAGTGAAACTGAATGACAGGATGTTTTGCTTCTTTGACAAAGAACTGTATATGTTGGGCATGGTGGTGTGTGCCTGTAATCCCAGCACTCAGGAGGCTGAGGGAGGAAGATCACTAGAAATTTCAGGCTAGCCTAGGCTACATAGTGAGTTCAACACCAGTCTGAACTACATAGCAAGACTCTGTCTCAAAAAACAAAAAACAAAACAAAACAAAACCCCAAAGAACTGTATGAAACCAGATGTTGCCCCACCATTCAAGGTGCCCCATCACTAGTAATCAAAGCCACTTTTTCTGGTCTTACATTGTGTGACAAAAAAGCCTCCATCAGTATTGCACGTATCTGTCCCTTGTGCTCTTCCAGGCAAAGACACCAGTTTCACCAGCTCTTTTCTCATGTTGTCATCAACAGCATAATACAAAATTGCTGCTAGCCTGGCATGATTATTTGTGTCTGTGCTTTCATCCAAGCACATGGAGTAAGAAGCTGCCTCTTGTAGTCAGTGGTGAGCTGCTAGCTAATGTCACTTGCCATGTGCAGGATTCAATCTTTAACAGTATTCTGGCTAAGTAGCGTCTCACAGAAGTGTTGCATACTTTTATCCTTGTTTGGGAAATCATGCAAAATGGAGTTACTTCCAGACAATGTGGCCATTTTAATAAAATTCCCATCACAGAGGGGCTTGCCATGTTTTGTTATTCACAGTGAAATATAAAAGCTGCCAGCTGTCAGATGATTTGTTTTAGAAAAATAGTTGCAAAAACTAAGACACTGGGAATGATAGTTCCTCAATTTCCCTTCAAGAAACTCTTTCCTTTCACTAAAGTTGGCAATACTTTTGTAGTTGGTGTCAAAGTGCCATCTGACACTTCATGTGTGACACACAACTTTCTCATTGTGTTCAATCTCTCCAAATAACTCTGTCCAAGCCTCTTGGAATCATCTTCTACTATCTGTTTGCCTTCTTTGCTTCGGTCACTTTTTGGTGTTCAAGACTCGGAGTCTACAAAAACACAAACTTTTTTTTTTTAAAAATGAACCACCCAATACAAATGTATCCCTATATGAAAAATAGTTAACAATAAAGAACCGGATATTCCCTGAATCAACAGTCTATGGCAGTGATTCTCAGCTGGGGATCCTCTTGAGCTTGCAGACCAGCAGGCAGTAAGGGAGCAGAGTTTCACCGACCACCAGCTTTTGACCAGCTCTGAAAAAGGCATCTGAGTGCACTTCCTACATTGTAGGGGCTTCTGGTAAAATCACAGCCCATCCAAGCAATATATATATATATATATATATATATATATATATATATATATATATATATATATAATGTCTCCTTGCTCTTGTTCTCATAAATTCTTCACAAACAACTAAATATGATGCTGCAATTGCAATTTCGAAAATACCAGAAGGACAGCACAACATTAAAAGACTCTCAGTCTCTTGATTAGAACATTCTTTGCTAAATCTTAGACATTAAATTTCAATTTTTCATAAGAAAGCTCAAAGCTAAAATCTCATGTTAATAAAAATGAATGTGTCAAAACTCACAGCCCGTCCAGGCAACACACTGGCAACACACCTTGGCAACACACCTTGGCAACACTCCTTGGCGACACACTGGACAACCCTGCAAAAGCTCAGAAGCGTCATGGCTAATGAATGGCGGCTCGTGCCATCACTGCCTGCTGCCCCACTCCATGCCGAACACGCGCGTGGCCCCTGCGTGCGCCGTTATGCGCTGTTATCCGATGTCCGGCTGCTGGGGTGACTGGTTCTCACGCCGATGGAGAGGGCTCTGCAAGCCCGCTGCCGCACACATGCGGTAGACTCGCTTCTGCTCTAGGGGAAGCTGAGATGAGTAAGTGGGAGGCCCTGAGGTTAGGACGCTGATAACACAGGATAGTGCAGGAGTCAGCAAGCTCTGGTTTCCAGGCCAAATCTGGCTGCGGCTTCTTTTTGTATAGACCATTATCTGAGAAAGACTTTTACATTTTCAAATATTTTTTAATACCAAAAATATTATGTTGTGACATCTAAGATGATACGGAGTTCAAATTTCGGTGCCCAGAAATTAACGCCGTTCTTTTTATTAGTAATCCTGTTTTGTATGAACATTATAATCAATTACTGTTTTAAGCCAGTCTTGGTGGCACATACCTGTAATCCTGGCACTTGAGAGGCTGAGGCAGGAGGCTCACTGCGAGTTCAAGGCCAGCCTGGGCTATGGAGTGAGCTCAAACCCAGCCTAAACTACATAACAAGATCCTATTTCAAAAAAAAAAAAAAAACTGAGGGGAGAAAGGAGAAAAGGGGGTAGGAGGGAAAGCGGAGGGAGAGAGAGAGATTTGAGACAATGAAACAACCTTGGATCTTCGCTCTTTATTAAACTTAGACCTTGGGCCAATCACTCCACCTCCCCGGCCCTGAGAGCCTCCGCATCCTCAACTGCTGGTTGAGGTGCCCTCTCAGGATTGCTGTGAGGACGATGAGGTGACAGATGTCAAAGCTTAGCACGATGTGTCCGCAATAAGCAGCCCGGAACGAGCAGCGGTTGCCCGCGTTCGTGCTGACACACGTCCTGGGCTCGCGAGAAGCAAGGGTGAGCCCGCCGGGCCCTTTCTCTCTCAATTGCCATCTCGGTGGCCCAGTGATCCCCAGCAGCTCTCTTGGCACCCCAGGGGCTCCTCCAAGAATCCACCTCTCCCGTTCCAGCTGCCAGACGCACAGCTCCTGGGAGCTTGAGAGAACCTCTTCAGCAGATCAGCAGCTTCCGGCGCGCACTGAGAAGTAACAGGCAGAGCCCTTAAGATCCACTCGGCCTGTGCGGATCCTCCTGCGCCCAGTGTGAATCACCGTCCTTGTCAGCGGGCCCGTCCGCAGTGCCAGAAAGTCCTGTTCTCAGCCTCAAGACCAGATTACTCCGGGGGACTGAGCGATCGCCGAGACTGACTCTGAGGAGCAGGAAGCCCGGGCCCTGAATTCCCGCTGGGCTGATTAAGTGGCTCGGTTGGGAACACTCAGCCGCACCAGACGGAGGGCCACCGGCGGCAGCCGACGCCAGCAGGAGGGACTAGGACTAGCCTTGCATGGAGGGTCGCAGCCGAAACACGGGTCAGGACTCGGTGGCTATAACAAAATGCTACAGATGCGTGGCTAAGTGGCACGATTTCTTTTCTCCCATTTCTGGAGGTGGAGAAGTCCAAGATCAAGGCACCGGAAGAGGTGGTGTCTGGCGAGGATCTGCCTCGGCTTCCGGAGGGCGCCTTCTGCTGCGTCCTCACAAGCCAGAGAGGAAGCGAGCTCTCTGGTGTCTTCTTCTGAGAACCCCAGTCCCTTCATGAGGACCCGCCCTCCTGAACTCAGCTACGCTAGTCACCTCCCAAAGACCTCAGCCCCTAACATCTTCCTGTCGGGGGCAGGACTGTGACTAATGAATCTGGGGTTGGGGGGGACATGAGGATTCAGTGCATGTAGCAGGCGGCCTTCCTGACCTCCACACGGCCTCCTGGTTATGGCTTAGTATCTAAGAGAAGTGAGTCAAGAGCCGGACTGAACTCCGGGTCTGCCCGTGGCCGACTGTGTGACCTCTGGCGAGTTACTGAACTTCCTGTGCCTGGGTCTTCCCATCTGTGGAGTGAGAGCGATGAGAATAGGGCCTGCCTCGTGGGGTGTGATATGTAATCCACATACAGCATCCCCTGAGGATGGTGACCCGCCTGCAGCACTGCGTTAGTGTTTGCTTCTACCACCTCAAGAAGTCACAGAGAAGCCCCATCGGTTGTTCTTAATGTTGGCCCGAGGCCAATGTTGGGCAGGGCAGAGAGAGCACAGGGAGGTAATTAAAGGGGGTTCCTCCCGCCACCACATCCTAGTTATGTAGCCCTGAGCTTGGCGTGTGATCTTTCTGTGACCTGGAGGCACGGGCAGATGAAATGAATATTTTCCTAAATTAAGGAGGAAGTAAGCTGTAGATGGAACTTTCCACAATAATCCTAACAGAAGGAGTATCAGTCTGCCCAGGCTGCCATCACACAGTATTACAGACTGGGAGGCTTCAACAGCAGCTGTTGTCTGTTAGTTCTGGAGGCTGGACGATAGAGATCAAGGCGTCTAAAATAGTCACACGGGAACAACATCACTTCTCAAAGTACGATGGGATGAGGGACAATAAAGAGGGGTACCTGTGGCTGCCAAACTGTCCTTTGTGTGGGAAATTTGGAAGGGGCAGTTTGGTTCTTTTTGTTTTGTTTTGTTTTGAGGCAGGGTCTCGCTATGCATTCAGGCTGGCCTTAAACTCTCCAGGTGGCCCAGGGTGGCATTGAACTTGTGGCGATTCTTCTGCCTCGGCCTCCCCAGTGCTGGGATTACAGGTGTGCACCACCATGGCTGGCGAGTCTGGTTCTTCTGAGGTCTCTCCTCTCGCTGGTAGGTGTCCACCTTCTCCCTGTGTTTTCCTATCATTTTCTCTCTGTTGTTTTCTCGCAAGGACATCAGTCACATTGGATTAGGACCCACCCTAATGATGTCATTTAATGACCTCTTTAAAAACCAACTCTCCAAATGCAGTCACATTCTGAGGAACTGGAATTAGGACTGCAGCATATGAATCTAGGAAGGCGCAATTCAGCCCGTAATAGAGGACATTGTTTCTGGACAACAAACCCATATAAGGGCTGTAAGTGCCCAAGAGAAGCATCTGGAACCACAGAGACGTACCAAGACTGTGGCACAACCCACTGCAGCTTCTCTGATTACCACGACCCGGCAGTGGCCAGGACAGGAGGGGAGGCAGGAGGCCAATACAGCCGCCAGGGACACTGGTATGCAAGACAAGGTCTTATGGGGTTTGAGAAGCTCGACTTTGCCCCGCCATAGGCATGTTAGACTCCAGCTCTCAACATTCTCAGAGAAGAGCTCATACAATCGCAATATTCACTGCTTCCAGTTAAAGGGCTATTTACAAACATCTCACTCTGGCTCCTAAACAAGTTCAGCCTCCACTAGACCACATTCCCATCTGCATGAGACAGAAGAGTCTCAGCCAAGCGGCCCAGTGAGGCATAGCTGTCTCCTCCAGCTTCCTAGCACGGACAGAATAGAGAGATGTTAGTTCAAGTTTATTTAGTCTAATCTTTGACAGCCACCAGTGCCGTTGCCCTGACCTACAAATTACTCTCACCTCCTTGGTCTGGATGTCTCCCAAGACCACAAATGACCTAATATTCTGTGATTCTTGTAAGTGTCACTATGAGCAACAGAGGCAGTGAATGTTTTGCTCTTCTTTCCA